>JAWWEV010000095.1:69954656-69966114 GCA_035583235.1 Hafferia zeledoni
CTGCCCTGGGGAGCCTGTTCAGTGCCCACCACCCTCTGGGGGAAGGACCTTTTCCAGAAAGCCCTGTAGCAATTCTGTATACCTCCATACAAAGGATATCAAGCAGTTTCCAAGTCCAGAGCTGACCTAAGGATAGCTTACAGCCTCCTAAACTCTTCATTATTATGTAAGTGTTTATTTATTTCACATTTCAGCTGATAAATCAGTCATTCAGTAAAATCAACAGGCCAAACCAATGAGTAAAACAGGAATTGGCAGGTTGTTATTTTGTTCTATTACCTGTTATCTGTCTCCAAGCAGCCTGAATTATGAGATTGATCCTGAGCAAGGACTGAGTGACATCTCTTATCCTAGAATATTTTTCCCTTTTGATTTGGGTCCCTGCTAAGTAATTTCTCTAATTTGGGATCAAAGCAACCCAGAATAGTTTGGGTCAGAAGAGACCCTAAAGCTCATCTAGTTCCAGCCCCATGCCATGAGCCCCTGCCTCTTCCACTGGACCAGGTTGCTCCTAGCCCAATCCAGCTTAAACACGACTACTTCCAGGGATGGGGCATCCACAACCTCCTTGGGCATCTTGTTCCAGTATATGCTGGACAAAAAGCAGCAGCAGCAGAAAGAAAGCAAGGAGATGTATAGTCAATAAGCATGTGGGAATTGGGCTTCTCCAGTCAGACACCCACTCTGACATTTGAACTGGTAGTAAGGTAGAAAGAACAGCTGGACCACAAGTAGAGCCCAAACAGCCAAGAAGCTGTGCTACACAGACTGTTTCATTCTCTAGAAGTGTTTATCCATCTCCCTCCACCCACCACAAGCCAGACAAGACAGGCTCTATGAGACTGACTTGCTAGAGCATCCATTGTGCCTAAACCTGCAAGTACCCACCATGGACCAATATGCAGACACACTGGCAGAGAGACCTGGTCCTCCAAGCAACCAGTGTGCTGCCAAGACAAGGTGAGTGCTCACCAGAGCATAGGAGGCTCCAGCCATGGCAGCAACAACAAAATGGGATTATTGCTTAATTCCACGATTAGCACGTGGCCCCAGCTATCATTGTACAGCTGCATATCAAGCCCTCATTTGTTTCAAGTTGTTTCAGGCAGGTTGTTGTCTCTGAAAGCTTTTGATTTGATTCCTCTAGCCAGCCCTGCACTCTTATGGGAAACAGTGGGAGATCATTCCATGCATGGGAAAGTGTCTTTGCTCAGGGCAAAATGTGCTGGTTGGTGAACCGAGCTGCATTGCCTTTGTGTCAGGATGATTTGAGGGCAATGTTGAAGCTTTAACAATGCAGAAAATAAATTCATATCTCTCTGTGCATCTTTCCCTGCACATTTTTGTGAAAGGGGGAACTGCCAAACTTGAAACGCAGAGGAGCAGGGGAGGTTTAGTACAAAACTTCTGTCTGGGTGGGGAAGCATTATTGTTGTAACCCTCAGAGATGAGGAAGAGTGAACAGGGGATCTCTGTACCAGAGGCCACCATGCACCAGTAGTTTTAACTGAAATGGAAAAGAAATAAATCACTTCTTTGTTGGTGGGGAGTAAAAAAGCACAAACTGAACCCCTGCTCGGCAGGAGCAGGGGAGGGAGGAGGGCAGCCCTCTGTAAAATGGCAAAGGGATAAGGGCATCTCTGGTCCCTTGGCTTGGTAGTTTGGCAAGGACCAGCCTCGGGGTGGTCAATCAGGAACCCCCAAGATCTTCCAGTAACTGCTTTCAGGAAACTGCTGTGACTTCTTCATCCGTATCCTCAGCACCATCAGGAAGCCACTTAGGACCAGAGTGCAGCCTGTGACCATTTTAGGGGTGACACAAATGGGATCAAACCCTGGTTGGTGACTTTCATTGGGGAAAACAGGTCCAGAAAGCAGGGTACAGACCTCAGTGATGTGTTAGAAGGCTGGGGAAGGAAAATGACACTGGTGTAGACACAAGTCATACCACATCACTTGTTGGGGAGTGGCTCTGGCCCACTTTAGTTACTAGGAAAGGCGCAGTCATAAACCTCAGTGATGCTAAAATGATTTACACCCTCTGTTCATGAGGCCTTTAGCCCTGGACTATAAGAAGAATCTCCTGAGATACATGATCAAGTTTCTCTTCCTTTCTTCCTTTCTTTTTCAAACACAAAGTGAATATACTCTGTAATGATTTTTTTAATATCCTAGTTGAATAGTAGGAGGAGAAACAGAGGGAGGTGTGCCTGTGTTTTTTCTTCAGCATGAGCTCCTAATTCCCATCCATGCTAATGGGACTGGCATGCATGCATCAAGGGGAGAAGAGACCCCTGAGGGTTCACAAAATATGCAGATGACTGGTTTTTAATGAATGCAAAATGTAAAACAAAAGAAGTATCACAGTCAAGCTGCTCATGCATAATAAAGTCACAGTGAAAAGGGAGCAAATAAATAGAGGAGTCTTCTTGGCTATAACCATCCTTAATATGCAATGGACAATTGGGAACAGCAGGCCTTCTGAAGCCCACATCATCAAATAGCAAGTACATTTTGGCAACATGAAACCATCTATGGCAGCATTTCTCAAGCTCCATTCCACCAAGTTATAGGAAAAATATTCAGGCCTCTCCCAATGTACATATTTCAGGGAAAGCAAGAAGGTCTCCCCAAGGAGGCTGGAGAGCTCTGGCAGGATATTACTTTGAGGCAGTGGAGTCAGAGCCTGTGGCGATGGCTGGATGTCCATTTCTGCTTGATTTGGGACGGATTTCACCAGGAATTCAGCAAGGCAGAGCAACAGACAGAGCAGTCACACTGCAGGGCAGCATGAAACAAGGGAGTTGTCCCACCAAAGTCAATGCAATTTGTTCACTTGCTAATTTGATGGCATTCTAGGCAGCAGACTTAATTAGACATAATTTGAGAAGTCCAACATGGGAAGCTGCTCAGAAAGATGCTGCTCCCTCCTCCTTCTTCCCCCCGACAAGCACATTCCCTCTTTTTCATGTCTGCACCACAGAAAGGACCTTGTACAACAGGGCTTCACTTTGCTACTGCAGCTAAACATACACGTACATGGCAGCAGCATCCATCACAAAGGTCCAGAAATACAGGACAAGTCTCCCCTTCTTTCTGTGCCAGCCTCCAGTCATTGAGTCCTTATTTCCCAGTTTGAGCTGCTTTCTCTGTTGGTACAACCCTAAATACAAAGTCAAAGCATCACAGAATAGTTTGGGTTGGAAGGAACCCTGCTCAACCTTGCCCCAGCCAGGAGAAATTCCCCTTCAGTCTGTGTATGGCACCTATAAATCCAAGCTTGGGAACATCCTAGTCTTTAGGCTGAGGTTTGACTTCTAAGAGGAATGCGAATTTTTACAATCCAGGTCCTAACTAGGCGTGACTGCTAGAGGTTAGATGTGTGTTCAGGTCTGCTCTACTCTTTCCCTTGCTCCTAACTCGAGGGTGTGCATGTCCACCTAAAAATCTTTTTTTCAAGACCTTCTTGGGGAGCATCAAATGCTCAGATGAAAGGCAACATGTTCAAACCCCTCTACAGTGACAATGCTTATCCTCTAAACAGGATTAGTGAAAACACAGGTTGAAACACAAGGAAAAGTTACCACACCAAAATACAGTACTGCCGAGCTGAACTTAATAAAATTCAAAATAAAAAATTGAAGCTCAAAGTAAAACCCCTAATAAAACTATTTTCAGCACTTAGAAAAATCAGAGAAATTATAATATTCGTGCTCTGTACCAGGCAACTGGGGGAGAGATTAAAGAAAACACATGTATAAATGTCATTAGCATGCTAGGAGTGATATAAAAAAACCTCCCAACTTTTAAAATAAATGAGCTGCTACAAAATAAACTACCTTACGACAAAATGTACGTAGGGGATATACAAAGTAAATTAAAAAACAGATTAAAACAACATCTGTATATTAACATCGTCATAAAACAACATAGTAGTAATAGCAGTGGCATGCAAAGGTATTATAAAATTATAATCTATTCAAGATGCTATGTCATCGTAATGAAACTGTACAGCCAATACATCTCAAGTATTATTCTTTCATGGTTCAAAACCACCCTGTTCTGCAGTTCTTCAGCACTAGGCCAGTAGACAACCAACCAACCAAGCAGACCAACCTCAGTCCTGCTGCAAGGGGCACACCTGCTCACAGGGAAGTGTCAGCCCACTAGTGTAGTCTTTTGTCTTCAATGCACTATTTTGCCATCACAAATTCCATCTTGCCCTTTTCTTATGCTTCTAATTTGGGACACAGAGCATGAGAACACCTATTTGTCTCTGAATTTGCACCAGGCTTGCCCATGGCACATGCAGGATGCAGTGAAGTCCTGCTCCACAGGTAAGTTGTGGAGAAGAGTTGGGCACAATTCCCATTCCTATGGAAACGTTTATTCCATTATTTCATGTTCTGAGATACCCTCCCACTGACATCTTGAGCTAAGACTCATGCTAACTGGTAAAAACTCAAAACTTGCTGCCATTCCTGTCCCTTGCCTTTCCCTGCTGCCTTTGTTAGGAGGTGCAGAGTAATGGATTTTTGCATTAGAGAATTTTCACAACAAATGCCTGGTAAAGTCTGTTTCTCACCATTGTTTAGTCCACAAAAAATCAAACACAATGATTTTAGAGGTATTTTCCAACCTCAGTGATTCTATGACTCCATGTTTTTGAGGGGAATTCCCTGTAGGATAAAAAAGGCAGCTTGGGGTAAATGGGAATCCCTGACTTCCAGGGAGGAATGGGCAGGCTTAGGCCAGGTGCACATGACACATTTGACTCCCATAAAGGAAACATACTCACCTGGATTCATTCCACCTAAAAGGAAGTCCTTACAGGAAATAGTTTCCCTTGGAGTGTGACCATCCCATCTCCATCTTTCCTTAACAGAGAGAGACCTTCAGTGTTACAAAGTCTCTCCAAGCTTAGTTCTCGCGAGTCTCCCACCAAGTGAGTTTATTGGCAAGGATTTATAAAGACACCTCAAATCCCAGTACTCCCATTTTCTTAACACTTATCATCAGCTTAAACTCACAGAGAGTTATGGATACTCACTATCTGTTTCTGTTATTAAGAGCTGAAGTACTGAAATAGTTACATGAGTTCAAAAGAGCTCCAAAAAAATTACAGAAGAAAAATACACCAAGACTTTTAATATAATAAAAAACACAACGATATATAAAAATACATCAATACCTACTATTTTGAGCAATGTGCTCTAGGGAACCCTGCTGGAGACCTCTGGCAAGTGAGAACCCAGAGCCAAGGGGTTTTGGAGGCTGGAAGAACATTCCTGGGAAGAGTTTCTGTGTTCAATCCTGTTCCTATGTCCTCCCCAAGGCACTGAGTGTTGGCCACTGTTGTACAGTTGTCTGGATTAATCTCCAGCTCTTTTGTTCTTGTGCTACAGCCTTACAAGCAGCACAGCAAGACAGCAAGACAGAAAAAGATAACTCATTCTTCACTTGCAACTTCCCATTAATTTTCCATTACACGACACTATGGCAGTAGAGGGCTGAAAACGTCTCGCTGGATTAGGACTAAAATCTCATAGATATTATTAGCATCACACAGCACAAGAGTCTGCATTTGCTGCTATCACCAACTTAGCACATTAATGACTTATGTAGCAAGGCTAATGCTATAAGAATTATGCAATATATATCATAATTGCTGAAGCAACTGTGTAAGGCTAATGAGAAAGCAAAGAGCCTGCCTATGTGATATGAGGATTGAAAATCCTGCTATCATGTGCCCTACTAGTTTTATGTGCCTTGTTTCCTTCCAGATGCTTATAGGGGATTTAGAAAAAAAGAGAATGAGCAAATTTACATGGGCAGATAGTGATAGAACAAGAAGGAATGGTTTAAAACTAAAAGAAGAAAAATTTAATTTAATTTTAGAAAGAAATTCTATACTATGAGAGTGGGCAGGCCCCGGCACAGGGTGCCCAGAGAAGCTGTGGCTGCCTCATCCCTGGAAGTGTCAAGGACAGGTTGGACAGGGCTTGAAGCAACCAGGGCTGGTGGAAGGTGCATCTGCCCATGGCAGAGGGGTGTAATGAGATGGGCTTTAAGGTCCCTTTGAACCCAAATAGTCTGTGATACTATGCCTTCTTTCCTGCTCCCAGAAAAATGGCTAGAGGAAGAAGAGGGAGCAAAAAAGACTGCACAATAGCAGGCGGGAACAAGTGGTTATATATCTATTGAAAATATGCTTCTGCATGGATCTCACAGCTTATTTTCCCTAAAATGATCTCTACAAAAGTGGCCAGACATAGGAGAAGTGCTGCCTTTGAGGAAATGGGGTTTAATTTCTTCTGTTGTCCTGTAGTCCTGTGTTTGCTTGGGGAACCTCCTCCTGATCTGCCTTTGGCTCAGCAACCCACTGGAGAATCCAGGGTGGACTTGGGAGAGCTGGGGAGGGATAACAGTCCTGCAAGGCTCCCTGCAAGGGACCGGAGAGGACAGACCTCATGTCCAGTTCGAGTTTAGCTGCTAAAGCTCCGTCTGCTCCTGACAATGCATTGAACTCACCTGGATCCCATGCCTGCTAACCCCTGTGAGGAGCAGAGTTGTGGCAATCCATAGTCACAACAGGAAGATCCTCACTCTGGCAGGGTGCTCAGGCCTGGGAAGATGTTTGCCCCAGCCATGTTGCTGTTTGCATTAGGCATGGAAAGTTGGAAAGGCAATGCGCTGCTCACTTACTAAGAGTTTGAATCCAGCATGTCCCCTACTCAGTAAGAGGTTGGTGGTGAGTAAACCTTGCAGATGACTGTAACTTGGGTGACCTCTGCTCTGCAGTGATGCCTGCAAAAAACCTAAAGTGCATTTCTAAAGCCTCTACAATGTGACTGTTGTTAATATCAGGCAAGATAAATGCAAAGAAACCACCTCTCAGAACTGCCAACCTGACCCCACCACCTCCTCCAATGCCTCCTGCCTCTCCAAGGATGTGCACGGCCATGCTGACTGTGCCACCCTCATCCCAACACCTCCTCCTGCATTCCAGAGCTGTACAGCCACCTCTGTTATAACACCTGCTCAGGGTGAGAGTTGCAGGTATGTTTTTGTGTAGCTCCCTGATCAAAGGACAAATGGAGAACTCATCCAGCCCAGCTCAAGCTCTATCCACTTTAACCACACGCTGCTCTTACTCCATCCACCACGGGCTTTGTGACCATCTCTGAAGCAACTGTGCTGATTTTGTTGTCATTTTGGCTGTTTAGGTTTTGTTTTTTGTTTTGTTTTGTTTTGTTGGGCTTTTTTTATGCAATACCTCCAGTGAAACACAGGAGTTTTAATATTGGAGGAACAATCATTCAGTGGATTTCACTGCTGTGGGAAGAAACCAAAAAGGAGGGGTAAAAAATGGGAACATTTGCAGCTTATGGCAAGGGAAATGAAATATTTAATAAGCAAAATGCTGTATGTACATGGAGGGCTCCCCCAGCCCCCTGCTTTCTTCCTTGGCAGAAATTAAACAACTTTTACACACCACGTAGTCTTCAGTACAGTATGCTAATGATGTCCCTGATGCCCTCTTCATCTGATCAAACTTAATTGTCTGTGTCAGGCTGCCAATTAACAAAAGGATCTCCTAGAGTACCAACTTCCAGAGCTACCTTAAAGGTTAATTGAATCATGTAAGCCCAATGCTCTGGCGGACTCAACTTCAGGATCCTATTCTAACCAGGGGTCTGTGGGGGTAACAAATAAAGGAAAAGTTTAATTGCTAAACCAGCCAAATCTAACAGTCACATTAGGAAAGAAATGATCTTTCACAGCTCTCCCTCTCTATCTCTTTTTTTTTTCTTTCTCTCTTTTTTTTTTTTTTTTGGTTTTGTTTTGTAACAGAGCTTTAAAATAATCTTGGGTTTTTTATATGTATCAGCCAGTTTCTAGATTTCACTATCAGGGGTAAATAGGAACAGCCAAACTTTCCTCTTCACTGTACATGCAAACTGGGTCAAACAAGACATCCAAAAGCATGGTTTATTCCTTTATTCAACTACTATTTTTTGAAATGTTCCCGTACCAAATGCAAAGTGGCAGTGGCTAAGGGTCACAGCATGAGTGCTGTGGGGATTCGGAAGCAACAAGCACTGGCATCGCTCAAGGCATCAAAACCAGCTATTGGATATCCCTGTTTCCTCTCCGTCTCCTTTTACAAGGTATTTGCTATTGCCCATTTCTTTTGTATCCCCACTTTTTTATAAATACATGTTTGCCACAAGAGACTGGTACGGCTGTTTCAAAGAGGGTCAACAGATAATCAGCAGCATGAACAGGAAATATCCAATATAAAAATCTCAGGTACTATGACTGGATTGAGAATAGGGATCCCAAAGTCACAGACTGGAGATGGGCTTCCCCATTCTTTTGGTATAATCACTGTCTTGGGAATTCTGCTATGTTTGGACCAAGTGTGGCATCATCCCTGTTTGCCTTGGTACCCTAGAGCTGGGAGTTTAGCTCAGCAACTGGCCTTATTTGTCTAGTCCCAAAACCAATATGGAGCACTTTTGGGTCTAAAAGCATTCAAAACCATGAAGCAGTGAGAAATAAAGGGACTTTTAAATTAATTTCACAAATTTTGGTCTGAGGACCAAAAAGGAAATGCTATCTATCATTAAAAGGGTAAGAAATTATGTGATAAAAATTGCCAAATAACAGACAAAAATACCTTGCCAACAAGACTTTATGAAGGCATATAAGGGAGTGCTTGGTAGAGTTCACTTTCTTTGTTTCCTGCTAACCCTACTGTGTCTCTCCCAGAAGAACAGGAGAATGACTGGTACCCTTTTTCCACACCAAAAATAAATGAGGTGGAGAAGATGGTGGTGCCAGGGTAGGTAATGATGTTACGGAACATGGCTGGGGGATCTGTGCCTGTCCCTGCCCACCATTGGTCCACTCATCTCACATTAGGAGTTGGTTTCCCCACTCCCTATGTGGAAGAGTGAGCTGTGAAGGGATTCAAGGATGCTCATGGACCACACTGCCCAACAGCTCAGCAGAGAGGGGTTTGATACAACTGCTCTCAGGCAAGTCTCCCATTTGCCTCAAAACAGCTCAGCAGGATGACACATCTTGGCCACCCTGCTCCTTATCCCTTCATGTCCTGAACCACTGGTGAGCAAACCAAGCAAAACCTGCTGCACCCACTTGCAAAAAACTGGGCTGCTCAGGTGGAGCAGGCAAAATTCTGCAGCCAAGAGCTTAGGTTGAAACTAGATGATCTTCAAGGTCTCTCCCAACTCAAAACATGCTATGATTCTGTGAACGCTTTTAAACTGCAAATTCTAGGAAACTGGGCTGTCAAGCTAACCAAGCTGACTCATATTATAGCCATGGATGATATGACCCCTTAGGTTTTTATCCAGAATTTTTCCCAAATTTCTTTTATTTGTAATTTGACCTCTCCATTTTTTTTCCCCATTGAAATATATATCACTTTAATAGTCTAGGGTTGGTAAAATTTTGCCCTTGCTTAAATGTTATGGTACTCTTACCTAACACTGACTCTTCGCTCCTAAAAAGCAACTTAAAAAATCACTGCATTCCTGTAGGGTTTTTTTGTTTGTCTGTTCCAGGGGTACTCATGCAGCCCTTGAGCTCTCTCAAAGTAGCTCTCTCTCCCCTCCCACGGCCACGCATACTGATGATGTTGGTGGTTTGCACTGCACTGACATTGTCTGACTGTGAGCAAACAGCAGCAGACACGACCACCCCTCTAACAAACTCCTGCAAACTGATCTATTATCAACGGCAGGGTCCTGCTGTATCGCTGGCGGGCACAGTAATTAATTTCCATGCATATCATTGCCAGGATCGCTTACTGATCCAGGGAGCAAGATCAGAGATGTCACACCATAAATTGAGTCAGAGCCTTCACCTCTGTGTTCAGTGTGCAATTTTACACGCACTTGACAAAGTAACAAACAGGGGGTAAAAAAGGCAGCAGTTCCCCAGGGTGATGGACGGGGGGAATTGGCCCAATAAATTGTTCCCTGTAAAAAGCAATGTTTTCCTCATTAAAAGGCAGTGAATTCTCTATTGCTTTTCATTAGTTGTGGCCTTGCTAGACGTGAGGTTTAATTGGCAGTGTGTTTACAGGACGCCAGCCCCAAAGGTGAAGGAGACAAAGAGGCTGAAAAGAGATTCTTATTTATTAAGGAGAGGTGACAGGCAGCCGCTTAATAAGTTTTTGTGTGGGTCCTGGAAGAAGTTGCACCGTGAAGAATGGCTGTGCAGGTGTAACCCCTTCTGTGCCATTGCTTCATCCTTTTTATCCACCAGAATTTAAATTCTACATGCTTTCCCTTCTTGCAAGGGAAATAAAATAAATGATACACTTTAATAAACAATAAAATAGCAACATAATAATAAAAATAAACTTGATTTGGTTTCAAAAGCCCTGGTTGACTGCTCTGCTCTCAGATTATTTTGAAATACTGAAGCATCCTATTACCATACTGCTTCTTATTTACAGGAGAGTACAGGTGCAGGGGCAGTTCCTACACACCCAAGTAAAGAGAGAAAAGCACAGGGAAAAGAAAAACATCAATATGAAGAAGGGAGAACATCCATGTCTGTTCTCTATGGGCAGCAGGGGCTGCAGAAACACCCTCAGCACAAATCTAGCAATATTAAAAAGAATAAAATAAAATAAAGTTCACATATAGGTGTGCAAGGATTAAAGTAGTTCAAACAGAAAATGCAAAAACCCAAGGTGTTCTGTAAAAACAGAACAGAGGTGTCCAGGTTTTGCCACATATCAGAGCTGAATGGAAGGAAAAAAGGCTATCTCTTGGCAAGCAATGTTACCTATGTCACTTTTCCCAATTAAAAATATGTGTTTGTCCTTCAAGGTTACACATAGAGTGAAACAATCCCAACTTTTTTGGCAAATTCTCTCTGCCTATCTTTAAAAAGACAGTACTGGAATTTTGTAGTGATTAAACATGCAATATAGGAAACAGAAATTAACTTCAAAATGCCAAAATTCTGGAAAAAAAATAGACCAGAGCATCTTTCTGTATAAAGGAGCCTGAATGTAACAGTTCATCCCCATGTAGCAATCAGAGAAGCCCTCAGATTTACATAAGTGTGTTTTGGATCCCAGCACCTGTCCTGCAAGATGTTTTTGTCTTACCTCCTGTCAAGCATATCACAGAATCATGGAAATATTTAGGTTGGAAAAGCCCTCTGAGAACACCAAGTCCAAGTGTTTCCCCAGCACTGCCAAGGCCACCACTAACCCACATCCCCAGGTGCCACATCCACATGGCTTTTAAATCCCTCCAGCGATGGTGACTCCACCACTGCCCTGGGCAGCTGTGCCATGGCTGGGCAGACCTTTCCATGAAGGAAATTTTTCCAATATCCAACCTAAATCTCCCCTGGCACAGCTTGAGGCTGTTTCCCCTCATCCCCGCCCTTGTCTCCTGGGAGCAGA
>JAWWEV010000095.1:69966149-69985226 GCA_035583235.1 Hafferia zeledoni
AGAGAGCGAGAAGGTCCCCCCTGAGCCTCCTTTTCTCCAGGCTGAGCCCCCCCAGCTCCCTCAGCTGCAAACTGCAAAATGAAAATGAAAGCTCCAAACAATATTGCAAATCAATGCTCCAACATTTATCTCCATTTCATATTTTTCTCTAATCAACTTATTTAAGAGCAGTACAGCCATCCTGGCACTCCACAGCTTGTTGTGATTACAAGAAATACTGGTGGAATGGGAGCTTTAAAATTAAGTAGCATGGAGTGTCCAGTAATTAATTTGATTTTGCATCCATTCTTTATTTAATGCAACTTTAAAACTATGTTAGAAGCTGGAAATGAGCAATGTAGCATGAAAATGAACTGGCCAGATTCCAAGTAAGGCACGGATTAGCATAATGTTAAATGTTGAGGATTGTCCTCAACATTGAGTTAGGAGGGAGGGGAGAAGGAAGAGACCTTCTGTATGCCTATCATCATACAATGGGAGATCAAAGCACAGTGCTATGCCATGTAAAAAGACCATCCCTGCTGCAATCTCAGTAGAAGAGAGGGGAGAGAAGGAAGCAAATATCAGGAGCTTGGGAGGAGTCTGATGTCTAGATGGGAAGGCCGGAGCAAAATGTTTGGGAACATCTCATTGCATTTTGCCCTTCATGACTCACGTTGCATTTGTGGCTCCACAGGTTGCTGGAATGGTACCATTCCAGGATCAAACAGTTTAATCTGTATCAGAGGGATATTCCTGTAGGAGCTGCAATGAATCATTTCCTGCTCTCATCCCCATCATTCATGGTCTTTCATATCTCTCCATTTGCTTCATTCAGGTAACCTGACCCACCAGCAACATCACTCCTGGGATTCCCATCATCTAGAAATTGTTTTTGCAGTACAATTTTTATATGCCAAAGCTGGAGTGTTGAGGAACTGTTTTTTCATGAAGCAATGCCAAAAAAACCCAACCAGCCAACTAAAGAAAAAAACCCCCTCCTCTCAAAAACAACAATAAACCCCTAAAAAACCAGCACCATCACCACCACCAACACAACAACAAGAAGCAAATAAGCAAACTCCAAACAAAACAAAAATGAACAACAGCGAAAATTTGGGACACTGTGTTTTTTCAATCTTCTCCATTTCTCTTTCAAGGAAATGGAGAGTAGAGCCTCCCTCACTGGAGATATTCCAGAACAATCTGGACTCAATACTGTGCCATGTGCTCTGGGATGACCCTGCTCGAGCAGGGAGTTTGGACCAGATGACCCACGGTGGTCTCTTCTGATCTAAACTATCTGTGATTCTGTAAGGGCAGTGAGAGGAGACTAAGAGGTGGGAAAACTCAGTCTGCGTCTCAGTAGAAAGCATATGAAAAAATTAGAAGTGTTTTATTTGGGTAAAGCAGTCAAAGAAAATCTGGCAAAATGATGTCATTTATTGGCAAACCCAAGCGTTTTTTGAGGAACCCATTTATGCTATGTCTAGGAAAAAAAAAATTAATGATGAGTTTCAGTCCCTAAACAGAACTTTGGGTCAGGAAGGAAATAATAAAAACTCACTTTACACTATGGGAACAGAGCAAGGAACTTAGAATCACCCAAATTCCATCCAAGTAAGTTTTCCTAAATCATAGAATCATTTAGATTGGAAAAGCTTCTCAAGATCATGGAGTCCAACCATTCCCCAGCACTGCTAAGGCCACTACTAACCCATGGCCCCAAGTGCCACATCCACAGGCTTTTGAATCTCTCTAGGGATGGAGACTTCACCACTACCCTGTACAGCCTATTTCAATGCTCAAAAAGCCTCTGTGGGAAGAAATATTCCCTGATATCCAATCCAAACTTCCTCTGGCACAACCTGAGGTCATATCTTGTCCAGTCTCTTCTTCCTTGGGAGACAAAACCAACACTCACCTGGCTGCAACCACCTTTCAAGTTATCTTGATTTGTCAGCAACGAGAAGAACAGCTGAGGAACCAGGGCTGCATCCATGCAAAACCATTCTTGGGTGTTATCACCCATGGTCTTCTAAATCATCAGCCCTTGATTCACGGACTAGAAATTGATGCAACTCCCCAGCTGCACTAGCAAAAATATTTGTCATTCGCAGATGCCATTCCCCAAGTAGGCCATGAGGGCTCATATTCACGCACAGACTAGGGAGGGTGTAGGCATGCCCATGCTCAAAAGTTCACTGCAAGAGTGCAGAAGACAAATATTTCTGCAAGAAAAACAAGAATTAAAACAGTACTACAGAACTTTGGCAATTCCTCCTAGAGCTTGTGTTGGTTCTCTAAGGTAATTGTACATGATCAGTTCTCAGCTCTCTGATACCTTGTATGTCCCTGCACTGCATCTTTTTGGGGTATTGTCTTCTCCATTTCTTACCAGATGGGAATGACTTTCAGGCAGGATCCAGTCTGGTCATTGTTGCTGCTGTTTGCTGATAAAGCACCTGTTCCTGGGAGGTTGGGTAGTGTAAGGTTTGGAGTGAAGGATGTGTGCTGTGATGGTTCATGGATACTCCCAGTTTCAGGGTCTGGTCCCTCTGCCTTGAGGTTATTCACACACAGCAGTCAATGGACTTACCCCCTACCTGTCCTGGGCTAGCTGGCACTTGGGACTGTGCCTGTCCACCCCTGATGCCTCTGCCACAGCCAAATCCATGCCCCAGGGATGGACAAACACCTTGTGGTCAAACACGGAGGCTACACAGCCCTGTGGTAACATCCTCTCCCTCTCGTCTCACCTTCCTTCACTAACATTGTTTCTTTGCATCTTGATGACATTAAATTCCTGGACTCGAATTTCAGACTTTCAGCTGCTTTTGCTGCTTTAAAGCACAGCAATGTAGCATGAGCATATTCAATGTCAAAAGCCCTTGTGAAGACATTGCTATGTCTTGCTCAGTGGCCCTGAAAAACCCGGTCTAGTGGAAAGTGTCCCTGTCTACGGCAGGGTGTGGGAATGAGATGGTTTTTAAGGTCCCTTTCAACCCAAACCATTCTGTTATTTTTTGTATTGCTTTGCAAAGAGGCTGTCCATCAAGTCCCAGACCAGCAAGAGATGCCTAGTAGAGTGGAAGGCCACAAATAGGACCTAACAATGTGCAGTCCACTTGTATACTGGTGAGCCCTAGCTCAAGTATTCCCATACTGGCCATATGCCTATGACAGTCCACCACGAGCCCCATCTAACCCCGTAATTACAGTCCCACTGCCAGCCCTGCTCATGCTCATGCTCAAGCCAGCAGGAGCTCATCTGAGCTCTTTGGGTTTCTTACTCCAGTTTCTAAGAATAAAAGCTTACAAGTACTGAGTACACAGAACAGGCCTCACAACCCATTACTGCAACATGCCCAACTTTTATGCAGGTTGTTTCTGTAGCTCCTGCACTCACTGAATGGACATTAATGTTAATGTTAATGGCTCTCCAAAAGCAGAAGCAAGGCCCCAAGGAACAGCAACCCTTACGGCACTGCCACTTTCTTTACAGAACATGTCCTGGCTTAAGGTTATCAAAAACTCCTCTGGTCTCTCTAATTGCAATGAGTGGGTTTCAAAGCCGAGAGGAAAAGCATCCATTGTCAGGGGGCCAATGTTCCTACTGCTGTGCTGGCTCACAGTCTGATGCATGTTGCAGTAGGTAACAGGTAGTGAAGTGGAATCCTGGCACATGAAAATCCATCAGTCTTTGAGCAGATTGTTTCTCCTGAACACGTGAATGGAACCCTTGATGAACATCTTGTGGGCTTTTCTTCTGGTCACCTGGATGGAATCTCTGATGGACATCTTCAGGATGCCTGGATGGAACCTCTGATGGACAAGCTGTGGGTCATTTTGTGGACACCTGGAGCCCTACTTAAAAAAGAGACATTTATGAACTTCTTGAGTAACAATTATTCCCCCCAAGAGCAGGGCAGTTGCTTATTGTTGACTGATGTATGGGAGCCAATTTAAATACGTGACAGCCCCAGTGATGGATGCATGTGGCAGAGGTGCCAGCATATCAAATGCTTCTCTCAGTTATTTCTCCAACACAAGGGGCTGGTTATTTCTATTCCACTCTTGCCCATTGTCCAGTGATTTTTGCTCTGCACTGCTTGGGTGACCTGTTATCCAGATCTCGCACCGGTTTTGGGTTTGCCTGAATGGAGTTATAGAGGAAGGCAGGATTGCTTCTGGACCTGCAACTGAGCCCCTTCATTGGTGCCTTTGCAAAAAACCTGACCCAGGCAGAGCTTTGGAACAGCACAGCAGGCATCCCTTTGCAAAAAATCCCATAGCTGCACCCAGTCTGACTGATGGAAAGCGAAGTCCACCAGTGCTACAGAAATTTGCTACTGCCCCTTTTATTCCTGTTAATTCCTGGGATGTCCATTAATTAAATTAAGAGTAAAGCAAAGGTACTGCTGACTGTGCACATTTCTACCTGCCCAGAGGTGCATGTCAAGGTTTTCCTCGGGAGATCTTAGTAACCCAAGGGGAAGTCTATATTTGCAACTAGGGAAGAGGGAATTAGCATCACCTCACAGAAACACCAAGCACAGCCAGGACTGAGCTCTGTCAAGAATCTCCTGCCTTCAAGTGTGACTATGTCTTTTGAGCACAGAAAGTCCCACCAGAGGTTTAGAAGGGAAATAAACAGATAACTTTTTTAGCATTTACCAAATTATCCCTGCATTTACCAAAAATATCCCAAGTGCCAACCAAAGGAGCTGAAGGATTCCTTGGCATCCGAGGAAATGTCTGCTTTTTATTTGTTTATTTATATGTTTTTATTATTTTTAATTATTATTTTTAAACTGAGAGGGTTCTGGTGGTGCAATTTTTTTATTTGGTTTTTTTGGGGTTGGGGTTTCTTTTGGTTGGTTGTTTTTTCCCCTCTACATACACTCATTAACATTTAAGGAATTTTGTTTTTCAACAGAAGTTTTAACACAATAAGCAGTAGGATGGCTCTACACTGCCACCAGTAATGAAAGTTAGGCTTGCCAGCCACGAAGGCAGTTTAACCCCTTGGTCACACCTTGCCTTTTAATTCCCTTTGAATAGGCCTGATACAGCTTTGATGGAAAACGCACCCGGTGTATGGTTCAGGAGGCTACAGAATTGAGAGCTATTAAATACTAAAAAGACAAGGTGAGAAACAATTTGCAAAATCTCCTCTTTTTATAGACTGCAGCTATTGAGAAAAATTGAGTAAATTCCCCAGCTACCACCACTGCAGTCTGTTTCAAGATTCCATCAATTTTTTACGGTACAATCAATATTTATGAATCCCCAAAGAAATATTGCAAAGAGAAACATGGTGAAACATTTTCCATGCAGTTGCAGAGATGTAACGTGGGGACCTAAATAACTTTTAAAATAATCTCAATGACAATCAAAGTGCCTTACATAGCCAATATGGTTTAATGTCAGTGTTTATATTAGCTCTCTTCTAAAGAATAGATGGAAAATGGGGGGAAAAAGTAAGGAAAATGTTTGCAGTTTAATCTCTCCTAAAGAAGACATTTTACTATAATAAGTATTCTGTAATTTGGTGCTTAAAAATTCAAAGGAAGTGTCATATTGAAAGTTCTTTGATTTTTTTTTTTATGCATTAAAAATATTCACCATCATGCAAGCAATGGATTTTTCAGTCAGCTGGAAAAGAAAAAAAGATTTCTATAAAAACTAGGCAAACAAATCCACATTCCTTTAATGGCTACTTTAGGTTTAATATCTAAACTTATTTAAATAACTCTGAACCCTCCTGCTGAGAAATATTGAAAGTAATGGATTCCTTTGTGTGTAATCTCCATTTACATGTAGAGTTTAATTTCCCTCTGGGCAGAACCTGTGTAAAACTTGCCTTGAAATGTCCCTTTGTAAAACCACAATATTTAGGGGGATGCCTTTTATTTTATTTAAAATTTATTTTGCACATTATAAAGCAAAAATCCATCTCACCTCAGAGGTGCCAAAATAGCGACTACAGCGTGAAGTTAAAAATCATTGATCACAGTAAAGGTGATCAATCTGCACCTCAGGTGCCCCAAAATCCACCCAAAAGCAAGGTCAGCCCTGCTGTTCTCATCACACCGGTTTCACATCGGTTTCTCCAGTGATGCTGGTATGTCCAGAAGGAACTTGATTTTAACCTGAGGAGCTGACATGGAGTTTTGGTTTTGGGTGGAGGAATTCTAAATTTTAAGCTTCTCCTTTGGTGTTTGGATACCCTTTGGCTCCCTCCCTCTTCTCAGTCCTGTCCCACTTGGCAACACAAAAATGTTAGCTACAAATAGTCTATCGTGCACATTTTTGTTTGGTTGCCATCATCTTTTTTCTTTTTCTATTTAGTCCTCTTATTCCAACTCAGAGGAGACAATACTGGGAGAGATCCATCTTAACAAACCAGTAACTTAAAGCATTTAATTATGTAAACCAAAGCCTTAGCTTTGATGCCAGTATTTTATATTTAAACATTAGCAAGGGCTAAAGTAAGGAAATCCGATGAATTTGCAGAAAGCTTTCAGTGAGGCTTATTTCCCCAAATTAATCAGGCAAGTTGCAGTCCCAGCTATTTATAAGTCTAGTTAAGTGTTGTTCCCTTGTGAGGTGCCTTTTTTTCCTTCCCTTCCATACTTACTGAGGTGTCTCAGTTATTCAGCCTCTTACCTAGTTATCTCATCCAGGGAAATTTCAGTGGGAAGATCTGGTATCTGATCTGTTTCTATATTTAATGGCATATTTCATCATAGGGGAATATTTTATTGAACTATCTCCCCTGGAACTACATTTTTACAGTGAGCTACATTCAAAATAGCAATATTTTAAAACATGTTTTTGCTGGAAAATATAAGAAAAAAAAATCTTTTCTTCGTCCGGGAGGGTTAAGCAGAATCTGTCATAGGGAGAAGATGAAGCAGCAGGAAAAAGAGAGTTTGTCCTCAGAAAACTTTGGAACATTATTTAATTTTTTTAAAAGTAGATTCCACTGAAATTAAGGTATGTGAGGATGGGAGTGATGATGGGAAACATTCCAAGGTGACCCATGAAAGTTGCACCATGATAGAGATGTGGCATCTGCACCCTCTTCTGATAAACACCATCAAGAGCTAAAAATTGAAACGTTCTTCAACACCACACAGCTCTCCAGTTTATAAAATGCATCTTTTTAAAAATACCACCCCTACTGGGACAAAAAAACCCCAAACCAACAATGAAGCTGCAGACTGGTTTTGTGATAGAAGCCCCCCACTCCACCCAGGCAGCCAGAGACGACTTGGCCAATGTTTAATGAGTTTACAATGTTACATATCTCTTTATCTTTTAATCCATTTAATCAACAAAATTTCCAACAGCAACAACTGAAAAAAAAACCCAACCAAACAAAACGAAACAACAACAAAAAACAATGCCCCCAATTTGTGTTTTGTTTGACTGCGAGTAATATTCATGTCTGCATGAGGATGGCATGTAATTAACATGTCATAATCAAAATGACTAAGTTTGACACATTATAATCACTGCATGGAGATTATAGCATAGCCACAGGCGATCTGCACAGCCTATCTTAATATCATTTGCATAATGAAAGCATGGTGGCAGTAATAGCTTTTTTCTCTTGTTATCATAATTTCACCCAGGGCTGCAAAGGGCTTTGGTACTGTCAGATGTTGCCTGTTAAAAGTCATTGCATGTTGAAGACTCCAGTCCAAGTGACCTAAGTATTTCCATGTGAGCCATCGCCGCATGGCTGCATCAAAATATAGTGAAACGGGGGGTTTTGACACTGATTTCCCAAGAAATGTCTGTGCACTTTCATTTTGGGGCCCTGATAGAGGACCTGTTTCTTACCTGGGAGGCTCCAGTGGAACTGGGCTGTATTTGCTGGGCAAACCCCAAATTTCCTGTGAGCTGGGAATAACAGGGTATGCTGACACAGCACTGCCCTGAAACATCCATGCAGTCTACCTGGATGGTGATGCTCCAGCCTGGTCAGAGCACCTCCATGGAGGATGCTAACAGTGCTGTTCCACTCTGCTTGGTTCAGAGGCAACCAGCCACAGCTCTCCAAAGTGATTACAGGCTGGAAGGCAATGGACAGAGAATGGAATGTGCTTGATGACTTCGATGGTGAACTGGTGGTCACTGCTTCCATCTCCTCAGATGATCCCTATGCAGTATAAGAGATCAGCACTGCAAGGAAATATCTGCAAATCTGGGAATAATGAAAAAGAAAAAAGGGAAGCTGAGAATGGATCCTGGGTCTCACAGAGCTGCTCAGGTTGACGTCCCACATCCCACATACCCCTGCTAAAAGCAGAGCCATGTGGTGTGAGGGGCTGGTGAGGGACAGCCTACTGTTTCTTGGCATGCAAAATGGATGGCACAGAACAGAGGGATGTCATTTAAATTGCAATCTCACTTCAATCAAGAAGGTAATGCTGGCACCTAAAGGGTCCTGTCATGGGAAGGGTTCCAGCAGGTCCCAAAGTTGGCCTGTCCCCCAGGATTACAGAATGGTTTGGAAGTAAGATCTAAAGGCCACCTAGTCCATCCCCCTGCAATGAGCAGAGACACCTTCCACTAGACCTGATTGCTCAGAGCCCCATCCACTTGATCCTGAGTGTTTCCAGGGAACCAGACCCACCTGATGGCCACAATGCCTCTTCTACCTGACCAACCAAACTCCTAAGGACAAACACTCAATACAGAGTAGCTTTTTAGTTGGACCTATGTCTGGATATGAACCCTGTACTTTCAATTTTACCTTTGCTCTGAATTATGCCTGTAGAGTTTGGTGTTTTATCAGCAGTTAATTTATGCCAGTAATTGCATAATCTGTAATTCACAGTATCAGGCTCTTCCATCACTTCTGTATTGTAGCAGCCACTATCCAGTCCAATCATATTAACACACAATAATCCTCCTGCAGACCTTGCAACATCAGGAATTACAACTTTATCTTATAGCAAAGAGTGTTGCAGTAGTTAGTGTAACATAAACCAATATACTCCTCCTATATAGAACTCAAAAAAGTTCCTGTAGAATTTGGAAAAGACCAGAGCAGACAAACTAAATTATGTGTGCAGATGGGTAAAATAGTGTCACAGACACAGAATTATCTGAGATTATTTTTGCATGGGGTGCTCAAATGTTTACATTAAATTTGGTTGTGGTGATAGACTCAAGTTTCTTGTTTCTATCCTAGCAGAGATATTACGTTGGCTCTTTTTATTTAAGAGGAATTTTTATCCTATCCACGTAAAAAAGAATGAATGTGCTTTGTTAGATAATTTTTAAACTGCAATGGTATAGGTTTAAAGATCAGCAGTTTTCCCTAATCTGGAATCGCCCAACCAGATGTACAGATCTGTGTATTCTAAACTCACTTGTCCTCCAAAATACCAGCCTTGAGTATTCACCTGGGTAAAAAGACAGGACATGCAGTATTTCCTACTTACTAAGAGAAACTGTATCTCTACATATATTTACATACAGATATATAGATATAAATATTGATATATAATAATAATTTCAGAACCAAATTGAATTACGAAATAGAACATGCTTAATGGAAAAATCTGCCAGCAGCTTCTTTCCCAGTATCTGCCCTATGTATTCAATTCGGGCTAGTCACCACCACCTTCTACTTCTTTTATCAGAGGCTGCAGCCTCACCCTGTCCTTTCTGGTGCCCATCCAGGTGTCCGAGTGCTCTGTAGACTCTCATGGAAGCATCAGGATCCAGGATAAATGCCTTTTATTCTGTGTAAGTCAAGCAGCTGCCATGGGACAGCAGTGAGAAACACTGCCATGGGATGCACAGGAGTTGCTGGCTGTCTCCAAATGTGCAGCCCCTTGATGTTTGCAAAGAATATTTTTTCTTGTGGTCAGGTGCCCTTATAGCATCATCCCACCTCATTAGGTGGGGACCTTGAGACAGAGTTTTCCCAGCTGACAAACAGTGGTTCTAAAGCAGGACAGGCTCCATGAGCAGCTTGATGACATACCTGTGGGTCTTCAGGCTACTCTAAAGAAAAACTACCTGTGCTCTACTTGTGGACACCTCGTGGATACTTCTGACTGGTTGATAAGAGCAAGAATTCCCCAAATGGTTCCCCATCTCATGGAACCCCAAGTCAAGCCTGCAATGTCCTACAAAGACCCATTTAACTCTATCTAGACGCTGGGGTACTTTTCCAAATAAAGGATCTTTTGAATGACAGAAACAGAATTTCTCACATTTGTCAGTAACAGCTAACAACTAATGCCAGCTCAGGTTCATCACAGTCGTGATTTCTACGCTACTTACAGCATATTTCTGTCCTTCTGATGCCTAATACCTTTACAAATAGACTATAAAATATTTATCCTCTCCCATAAAGGGGCCAAGAAGCTGTTTCTAGCCTAATTTGAGCAACTTGGTCTAGCAGAAGGTGTCCCTTCCCCATGACAGGAGGTTTGAAACGGAGTGAGTTTTAAGGTCCCTTCCAACCCAAATCATTCTGTAATTCTGTGATTCTAATTCAAAATCTCTTCTGTCACAGTGACTGTGCCCCAACAGACAAATACTAGACAAAAGGACCCAGAGATCCTGATTGAATTGCATTCAACTCCAATGCTCTGTCTCCAGAAAACTGGTATTTTAAACCAACAAAGCCCTGAGATGGAAAACAGCCACATCAAGCTGTGTGTCTGGCCATAGAGCAAGTGCCAGGACCTGGATGGGGAAGGATGGAACCAGGCACCTCAGGTCATACCCTACTCTTCCCAGATATCATCTTATAGAAAGGGGGTAAAAGTGCCATGTTTGCCATCCTGCACTTAGGATCATCCCCTGCCCTCTAATGAAAACACTGAGCTGCTTTCCCTTCTGGGTTGTCCAATTCCCTTTCCCACATGAACACCAGTAGCCCACCAGAGACCAGTGAAGGATGTCACTGAGACATGGTGAAGGAGGGACTTTTCTATCAGTTGGGTTTCTCGTGACAGAAATGGCAGCCTGGTGTGTTCCCTACTGGGGCAGCCTCTCACTCCTGTCACTGCCACGCCTTCCTAAATTCCCATCCTTAAGTCGGACTAAAGTCAAAGCCCATCTCGCTGTCATAATTCCACTAGTTCATGTGTCTTCTAATCACATGTTTTATGGTTAGTAAAAATGCCCCGTGGGAGCTGATTAAAGGTTTATGAGAACCAAGAAAATCTGATAGGATTTAGTTTGAATCCGTCCAGTTTTTTAAGTTTCCTATCCATAAGCTTTTAAGTACTTACAAGCCATTATTTCTGTCTTTGATGCAGTAGGGTTGTTGGTTTTCCTTTTTTTTTTTTTTTTTTAGTCAGGGGGAGGAATAAAATAAAAAAGCAACATAAATCTCAGGGCAGAGATTTTTAAAAATGATTATCAGATTTGGGTAAGATTTATCTTCCTCTTTAAAAAGAGCTTTTCACAATCACAATATAAATGCATTAGCACAAAAGCAGTCTAAACTCACATTCAGAAAGACACAGCACTCTGACAAAGGGCTTCTTTAGCAGAAAGTACCTGGAACATGAAAACAGCTTAATTCATTGCCTCCTGAGTCTCCACCCAGACCTTGCCTTGGTTTATACTTAGAAATACTGAGAATTCAGTTGCCTCAGTGGAAGGTGTTTGCTTGGCTATCCCAAGGGTTTGCAATGCAGTAGTTACACTGGCTGCTGGTGCATGTGCAGTTTGGGATGTCTTCCAAACCAGTTACTTATTTCCAGTAATATGGAACAAGACTTTTTTTGGCTTTTGATGGGAAATGTGGAAACATCACAATTTCAGCCTGTCACTGCAGTTGGTCAGTGCAGCCAGCTCAACACTAGTCCTCCACCAAAACCCTCTCAGAGCTGATGGGTGCCACAGCCTCAGAAGATGCTCTGATGCAGCTTATTTAGTTACTCTTTAGTACTTCCCCTTGCTGAATAACAGAGCCAAAACACATCACTTTTGCAATCACAGAGGGAGCATCTTCATGCTCTTTTTTCTTTCCTTTTTCTTTCCCTCTCTTTGTAGAATTTCATGTAGTCAAGGGGTCTTGCTCTCTGTGGTGAGCCAATTATTTTCCTTGACAGCCTTGAGTCCTTCCATTCTCAGAGCTATGAAACACACTGGGTTCCCCCCAACCAAAATTGTTGTGTAATTTTAAGGCAGTGTATAGGAGACAGATTGAATCAGGCAGGGTGTGCTGAACTGGACAGCTGATAAGTGTGGAGCAATAACATCGACATCAGAAGGCCCTGGTTTCTTCATCCAGCCTCCTCTCTGAGTGGTTTGGGGTGAGCCTCATTTTTACACCTGCAGAAGAAAGAGTGTTTGAGTAGGAATATTGGTGAATAAAAAGATTACAGCTGCTGAAGCAACAGAATCTGAACCCACGAATATTGTATCTATATTCTGGACTTCTGTATGTGGTAAGGTAAAAGGCCTTCTGGCTAGTTCTGCTCTCATTAACATCAGTTGCAACTGAGAGCACCCTGATGCTGCTCAGCATTGGAAGTAGCCACAAAAAAACCCCAGGCAACACAAGTATCCACTAAAAAGTGTGTTGACAAAAAGTAGATGGATCCAGGAGCAGCATTCAAAGCCAAGAACAGGAAGAAAAGTCAAAGATCTGCATAAATATTCCAAATCCTCTCTCAGAGTCTGCAATACTCTTCCCCTCCACTGGGAGATATTAATTTGATGTCAGTTGTTAACAGCTGGGTTTCTAGTGGATATTGAGCAGATCTGCAATCCCTAGTTCCCTAAATTCTGTTTTTCCCCCATAAAATGTGTACTCACATCCTGATAATGCTGCAAAACAGTCTGCAAACTTCCACCAGTGCCATTACAGAGGAGGGCCATGGCACTGCCTGTGTGCCCTCCTTTCCCCTCTATCAGTCTTGGAAGGGAGGTTTAAAATGTATAGCAAAAAACCCTTCAAACAAGACAGAGGTAAAATATTTTATTACTTGACTGGTACTTATTTTCCAAACCAAAAAAACCCAGAACAACTTAATCCAACAACATATAAATTGCTTTGTAAAAACCCAAAAGGATAGTCTAACAGGTGGACCTGGAAACGTGTTTCTCTGCCGAACACTGAGTAGAACACAAGCCCCTGTTGCTGTGTACAGACGTTTTGGGGCTGGCAGCGCCAAAGGAAGAGGCTGGGTTCAACCTGCATCCCTCCCAGCACTGAAGACAAAGAAATATTTAAGCTGAATCACGTTCTACTCTGGCATTCAACAGAGAGCAATGCCAACTTCTGGAAAATAGAAGAGCCCCAGGGCAGGCTAATAACAGCACTACTTAAGAACATAAGACAATTATTACCTCCAACTGTGAGGGAGTCTGAGTAATTAAAAAGGGTTCTTCATTTTGATTAAAAAAGATTCCTTTCAGCTCCGAACAATATTTTTAGATGCCAGAAAAGAGACTCTCCATTTGATGAAAGACGCATAGCAAACTCATTTGAAAAAATTCTCCTATTGTCATTATATTTTTCAAAATCAATTAATTTCTCATTCTTCCACCCACATCAGTTCCTGGAGAAAATGCAGGTCTAACCCAAAGCTTCTGAAACCTTCTTTGGATTAACAGAAATCCAAAATTAATTGGGTTTAATTACTATAAATTTCCTTCCCAATAAAATCTCAAGAATTTCCAATCATGCTGATTTATTTGAGTAATTAGAAAGCCATTCACAGATGTCACACTGTTAGGTAGTGCGGATAATGTGGGGTTTGCTTAACCGGATCCTGAGACCACAGCACTGTGAAGAATGACAACTAAAAAATCTCCAGTAAAAAGAGGGAGTCTAAGGGAAGGTGAATGGCACAATCTCGGGCAGTGCAGGGAATGCCAGTGGCTTCCCACAGGAAACTCCTTCTGTCCACTGTGCTTCCTTGGGTCTGCTGTTCCAAAATTTGCTCTGGTCCTTACATTATGCACCAGTTGGTCTTCAGGGGCTTTGCAACCATCCTGTTTTTACAGAGGAGGAACCCAAAAGTCCTACAGGTGATGCATCTAAACCAGGGTTACCCCAAGGGGTGGTTTCAAAGGTAAAAGAAGAGCTGGAACGAGGTTTGGAGTGAATTTG
The DNA here is from genome assembly GCA_035583235.1 of Hafferia zeledoni. Classification (NCBI taxonomy): domain Eukaryota; kingdom Metazoa; phylum Chordata; class Aves; order Passeriformes; family Thamnophilidae; genus Hafferia; species Hafferia zeledoni. The sequence goes on from JAWWEV010000095.1 coordinate 69,980,239, forward strand.
GGCAGGTCCTACTTCTCCACAGAGGAAGGTGGTGCAGACACATCTGACCCTGTGTTCCCACAGGCTCACTATTTCCTGCGGAACCTGTAGAAAAAATGAGATTGTGTTTTCTTGCAAAGTTGTTTTGCAAAGTGGGTGATCTATACACATGTCAAGGCGGAAATTATCCCACCCACCTCCTGACATCAGTAACTGGGTTGTTGGGAGCTGGACTGATCTCTGCGCCCATTTGGTGAAGAAAAACAGACTCATAAGGGCAATTCCTCTGATCTCATATTGTCCTTGCTCTACCTGTGGCAAGGCTGAGTGATCAGAGTGAGTCTGGAAGAGAGCCTTATTTTGGTTTTTCTTCCCACTTACTCTCTGCAAAGTGAACCCTCTGCTCATCTGGTAGACAGTCTTTTCCTCAGGAGAGAAAAGTCCATGGATTTTCTCAACTGTCCTTTTTAAGAGTCCTAAGAGTTTCAGGAATTTAAAAACTTGTGGAGAGTAACACATATTTCATGTTCTCCTTCCCTCCAAGTGAAGAGGGAGATTTAACACACTCTCACCAATGTAACACACTTGATTTCATTAGAAAGGTAACTAGTGAATTAAAAGAAAGCATGTCAGGGTCACCAGACATGAAAGGAATGATTTAATTTGGTGCAGTAAATATAAACGGCAGTTTATAAGTGGGTAAAAACATATTTTTAAAGACTCAATTATGAATCGAATCTAACAGCTTAAATCTGAGCCATGACAGTGCATTCCCCCCTTCCTCAATCCTCTTCCCCCAAATTATCTTGGGTTTATACATGCCAGTATTTGACTAATAACATAATATTTAAATACCACAGTAATCTTAGCACTGTAATCCTGACACTCACAGGTTATCTTAAATAAGGGTCAGCTGAAGAACATGGTGTTGTCCAACCCCCCTGGGCTGTCAGACATCCTCAGCCACAAGAAAATCATCTTTACTTTTGGCTTGAGCCTTTAATGGCTCTGAAAGCTGCTGCTTTTGTCTAAATACATACATTGTGCAGCAGTTTAGGAAATAGGTGAAAAGGCTTTAATGGAGAGATTAATACTAGACATTGTGAAGCTGCAACTAGGTCATAAGAGATTTCAGAGGTCAGGAAATTTTTACAGGGCTTAAGTGTTTTGTAATGTAGTTTAGTTTGCCCCTGGACCAGGGCATAATGGATCCTTCAAAACTTGATTTGCATTGATTAAAAATAACCAGGCTGCTACTCTGGGCTAAGAGTCACTTGACAAACTCCAGCATACACCAGCAACTGCTCTGGTTTCTGCAATCATTTTAATGGGTTGGGGTCAGGTGGGGCAGAAAATGCATTTCTTGCCAAATGAAAGGCCACCAAAGTCAATGAATCAGAAAATCAGACAGTTAACAAAACCAGAAGCTTTTTGTCCCTCTTGTGTAGTCATAGTTTTCCTAGTCTTTGGTCAGATGGATTAGGGAACATCTCATTAAAAAATTATGTACTAACCATTTAAATAAGGTATTCATGGAGAAGGGAGGGGTTTAAGTGCAGAATGAGCCTTCTGTGTAAAATCAATGCTGTTAAACTCCATTACACTATCTTTCCTCCATGCCTAAGTAACCACCTTTCCTATAACAACCCGAACATAAACAATGACCCAAACCAGCACCAGCAACAGGCAGAAAAAAAGAGAATTCCTCTTTCAGAGGAAACATTATGGAAGATTATTTTAAAAATAGTGTCTCAAAGATATAAGGTCTTTGTCCGCTTCTTGCATCCACTGTTTTTTAACCTCTTCAGCTCAATTTGCCTAAATTCTACTCTTCTGCATTAGTATTATTCAGCAGAGGCTCAAGGGGAAGGAACAGAGACACACCAATAAGGGTGAACATGAAATCAATCAATGTTAGGTAGGTTAAAAAATATAGAAGTCAACAAACAAACACCACAGGTGCTGACAGCTCTGTACATCCCTACTTACAAGTCTGAAACAAGACCTTGGTGAAAATTCATTTGGGTGTACAGAGTGTATGAGTCACAAATAATCCATGGTCATTGCCCGAGGAAAGTTATCCTGAAATTTGGAAGGGAAACATAAACTGTTCCCACACACAATAAAAATAGCAACTCTCAGAGTCTCATTCATGTCCAAAGGTAGGTCTCACTCTGAACTAGTTTCACAAAAAAAAATCTATGAAAAATTGTGGATTGGATGTAAAAAAAAAATTGTATATCTATATATACAATTGTGTATCTATATATATCTCTCTCTATCTATATATATGTATATATCTATCTATATATATCTATAGCTGTATCTCTCTCTCTCTCTCTCTGTATATAAAATCTTTCACAACCAAAACTTGTAAAGAGTTTTCGTCACTCTGGAGGAAGACTTAATGCAAAAAAGCAACAAGGAGAGACAGCCTGGAGTGTTGAGTACATCCCTCAGCCCTAAAACACATGAGATGCAAAAATTTACTGAGATAAAAAAAAAAAAAGTCATGAACAATTTGAAACTGGAGAAAATTTCTGAAAGACAGCAATAGCTCCACATATTTAGCATATCCAGAGAAAGGGAGGAATTAGTACTCTCCATCCTGAGATGAAAAACTTACCCTTCCCTGTAGGAAAGTACAAGATACTAGACAAGATCTGCAAATCTACTAGGAAAGGCACAACAAAAATCCATGACTAGAAGAAAAACCAAGGAAAATTATTGCATGGCATTAAAAATCATTGGTAATTCTAAAATTAATTAACAATGCATCAAGTAATAGCAGTGTACCAAGGGATATGGTGGATTCACCATTGATGTCTTCCAGCCAAAAATGTGGTTGCTCCCCAGTAAGATATACTTCAGGCAGGCACAAGTTCTTGGCTCATTTAGGAAGGTCACTGGACCAAGATACAGAGCAAGCCAGACTGGCTGATCCATTCTGGCCTTCATAAATCTCCAAAACCCTTCCACAGGGACATACCTTGGGATGCAAAGGATACATACTGAGGTCAAAGTGTTGGGTCAGCCATGTACATATTTTCCCATGACTTCCCTCTCTCCTCGCAGCCTAGAGAAAGCAATGGAAGCTGCAGCCATCAAGATGAGGAGCAGTTTGGTTAAAAACACTGATAATGCACTTCCAGTTCTTTCTTCAGAAGATCATGCGGTTTCTCAATGTGTGAGGCCAAAAAAGATGTGTGGCCCAGTGCACTCTTGACAAAAGCATAGATTCACTGAAGCTTACAATTAATATTTAATACCAACAAGTCTTCTGTGATGCTGTGCGGATGTAAATAAGTGGAGAGAATGTGATATTTACCCCACTATAAAACATTCATGAGAGCTAAGCTATTTACAAAAGCTAAATACGACACTGTATTTACTGTAGGTCACCTCCTAGGGTTAGAGATGAAAAGTTTTTGGTCTAATGGAAAGTAACATAATACACCATAATAACACAACCACTGTCTCGTCTGCAAAGAAATATCTCCTGGCTCCCTCTTTCTATTGCAATTACAGGTGGGTAAAGCCACTACAGGGGGAAAGAAATGATAACAATAAAAAAGAAAAAAAAAACCAACCAAAAGGAAAAGGTGCCTTAAGGAGACTTGATACCTCAAGTCTTGAAGACACTTGATACCTTGAGCTTGTTATACTGTGTGCTGTCCATGCTCATTATCAAACAACATCATGTTCATGCAGGAGCTCAGGTCAGCAGACAGGCATGTGGGATGACTTCACTTTAATTGAAGTTACACTATCCCAGGATTGCCAATTAAGTATCAAAATGTGTTGACGTGATCTGGGGCTTTCCTTCTACTCCAATGGAATTCAAATTCCCCTTGATAAAAGTTCCTTTGTACATACCCAAACGTGCAATCAGTAGAGATGGTTAACTGGGATTGTCAAAAACTTAAAATGCCAATACTCTGTGAGTGAATTCACTGATGAGGTCTCATGGTGTTGGGCTCAGGATTTATAGGCCAGAATAGTCAGGAATTTTTTTTCACAAACTAACCCCCACAGCAGAGCCCCTCAGCAGCCAGCTGCATTATTCACTCTAAGACTTGGAAGCCATCAAAGAATTGTCAAATCCAAAGCAGAGTCTTGATTTAGGAAGCATTTGGGTGAAGTTGTATTACAAAGACTCACAAAAAGAAAAGCTTAGAATGACACATTTATCTCAAAATCCTGGATTGTTGTTTGGTTTGACATCCAAAAGCAAGCTGTAAAGTGATGTCAGTAATTTATAAGGTGATAGTCATTTCTGGTGGAGCAGCAATAAATGGAAAAAGGCAAGAAGGTTCAGCTTTCGGTGCATATGAGAAGAAAATGTGTGTTATTGTGAGCAAGTTAGAAATGAAGCAACACCATCTACCTTCATTTAGCCCAGGTCAGTGTTTACAGCACCGAGTCTGACAGAGCTCAGGGAGTGTTCAGACAACAGTCTCAGGTACATGGTTGGATTCTTGAGGTTGTCCTGTTGAGGGACACAAGTTGTGTGTCCCTTTCAACTCAGGATATTCCATGATTCTATGAGTATTTTCCAGTTGATGACTTACAGATTCCAGTCTCCAGCCCTTTAAAGCTTTTCCAGGGAAGGCAAAATTAGGGTGGCTGGGTGGGTTGGTTGTTTAACCTGAATTCAAGAGATATCAAATGAAAGATGGGGGCCAAATCTAAAAAAAATAGAATCACAGATATTTTTAGGTTGGAAAAGACCTCCAAGATCATTGGGTCCAGTCTTCGACCAAATGCCACCTTGTCACCCTGCTGAGAGCACTGAGTGCCACATCCAGTCATTCCTTGAACACCTCCAGGGATGGGGACTCCACCCCCACGACTCATGGATAACTCAGCTGGACGGGACCTACAACAATCATGGAGTCCAGCTGCCTGCCACTGCAAAGATGACTTCCTTCTGCATTGTAATGGGTTTGACCCATGGCTTCCTCGGTAACCAGGGTTTCCAAGGAAGTGAACTTAACAAGTATTCCACA
>JAWWEV010000095.1:69988207-70034301 GCA_035583235.1 Hafferia zeledoni
CAAAAAATGTTTAAATATCCTCCCTGCCGAGCTGTGCTGAGTAAGTCAGGTAATCACTAAGGGGTGCACAACCATTTTATGGGTCATCAAGTGATAAAGCTAATATGCTGCTTAAACTCCCTGGGAGAGAGGTCTCATTTGGTTGCATCAGGCCATTACGCAGGGTTGTAAAAAATGCAATTGTTTGATTTGCCTAAATACAGGTGAGATGTAATAAAACCCCTTATTTGCCATCCCTTGCTGTGTTATGGCAATCTCAAAGCAGGGACTGACCTTTTTATTTGTTTCTGAAGCACTATTCTTACACAGTACCGTAGAAATAAAACTTAAGTATTTGTATGCACACACATAATCTATTATGGTGGGGGGGGGGGAATAAAAAACAAGAAGCCTTTCCAAGATCAAGCAACATAGACCAGAAAACATGATTTCCTTGAGTTGACACCAGTATCTTCAGGCTCAGGAGAAGGGAGGAAAAAGAGAGGGTGGTGCTCTCTTGGTTAAAAGAAGAACGGATCCAAGCATCCCAAACACTGGAGCAAAAAGGTCAAAGAGTGAGAAATAAAAGCGTTCACCAGTGCAGTGGGGGGGAAAGAGAAAAAGAAAAGGACCCCGAGAGCATTACATCTTGATCAAGGAATGACTGATAATATTCCAGTGCACCATCTTTCAGGCCCCTCGTTTGATGACAAAGCACGGCCAACATCCCACATCCATTATCCGCTTCCCTCCCCGAGGCGAGTGCATCAATAACGCTCCCTCTGCCTCTCGGTGCCGCGTCCCCCCGTCTGCGCCGCAGCCACTGCCGAGGGCTGGTGGGCATTTCCATACAGCCCAAGCATCATTACAGCCCACCAATCCTTCACCACTCGTGCAGCAGATCCTGCTGCTACTCAGGAGCTGCGGCTTTAACCAGTTCCTGTCCTTCAGGGATGCTCTGTCCATCCCAGGAGGGCAGCAGGAGGAGTGAAGGGGCTGCTCTTTATCTGTATCTCCTCACTGTGCACCCGATTACAGGTGATGGAAAGCCTCTTCTTTGATTTTGTTTTGGCTTTGCTTCTCTCCACCTTTTAATTAAGCAAACCTGCTCATCCAAGAGGGTGAACAGTTTGAATTTGAATGCAAATGTCTTCGAACTTGTTGCCATAATTTGGCTGGATTAACGGTCTAGTTTGTTAGACCATCTGCTGCTCTCCAGGAGCAGAGTAGGATCTTGACACACGTTGTCCCATCAGACTGCTGGACCACACCAAAGTGGGGGTTGCCTTGTCTATATATTTTGATTTCCATCTAAAACCCATCAATGGGCTGCAAGACCCTCAGAAGTCAGGACCAGGTTTGAGCATCTCACCTACCAGCTCTGGGTAAAGATGTAATGACTTGTCTTAGAAAGGAGATGGGTTATACATTGCACTGGGATTGTGGTGTGGATCTTGATAATATTTCAGAGGAGTGCTAAAGCCTACAGGAGTCAACAGCAGTAATCATTTTAATAATTGACTTTGGACCTTCCCCAAAGCTGCAGCTGAAGAAATCTGCAACTGAGGTGATGTCAGTGTGATGGAGATGAGTAAGGTTCCAAGTGAGGGGAACAGATCTAGGAGAAATGTGATCTAAACTCTGACTAGTATGAGGTTAAAAAAAAGACATGAGTTACCTGCCTGGCATTTCATCAGCCTTGAGTGGCTCCTGGCTGTTGCTAATGCACCTGTTTTCCATGTCATAGAATACTATAACGGGTTGGGTTGGAAGGGACCTAAAAACTCATGTCATTCCATCACCTTCTGCTAGACCAGGAATTTATTCTGGACAAAATCATGCAGCTTCAGGTGTGTGAACAGCAACATGGAGACAGGAGTCACCTGGGTGGAGCTTTTGCACCTGTGCCATGCCAAGTCCAAAACTAGCTGTTCCCTACCTACTGGAGCTGGGGGCAATTCCCATTCTCTTTCTGCAGAAACCAACCACCCCCCTGCCCACTCTGTTTGTTCATCACAGGTGACCAACAAGACAGCTGGTGGTGGAAAGCAGAGCACACCTAAGAAAAGCAGCAGAAAACTTTTCTTCAAATTACTCATTCAAATCCCAGCAGCATCAGTGGTGGATTTGAAACTAGATCAGGTAACATCCAGGCAGATTCATGAGCTGCAGGAAAAGATTACTTAGCTCGAGTCCTTTAAAAACAAAACCTTAGCAAATCAGGAAAATTCCATGTCTTAACAGAGCTCCTCGTTCACTCCTAGGATAAATGGGAGAAAGTCCAGGCAAATTAGCTGGTAAACATCTGTAATGAATCTTTGACAGTGTTGCAAAATACATAAGAAGTTTTAGAGATAGAGCATCCACTGTAAAAAGAGAGAGTGAAAAAAAAGTCCCTAAAAACATCCCTGTCCCACCAGGGGTTTGTTTTGCTCTTGAAGGAATGCTGGGGAGCTCAGGTCACTCCTCCTGCCTGCCTGACCACAGGTTTGCCCTGCCTACATGTTGCCATTAGAGCCAGGGCTCAACCTTCACACCATCAGCTCTAAACACACCAAATCTTTCCCCTCTGGCAGGGAAAGATACGATACATGGGACTGAAACCTGTGCTTAATAGGGAGGGGTGAGAGCCAGGCACTCTCCAACCTGTCACCTGCTCCAGGATGGGCTGGGAGGGAAAGGTCAGCTCCATCAAAGCAGCCAGCAAAGTAAGCCAGTTAATAGCAAACCTGTTTCTAATTGCCCGTTGTATTAGAGGTACACATTTCACCACCTGAGACCACCAGGAACCCATTCAAAGCCTTGCTTCCCAGCTTATACATAAGCCTTTCATGTTTTATTATAACCCTGCCAATTTTTTACTTTCATTTATGTGCAGGAGAAAACAGCTCCTTCACCAGCCTCAACACACAAGGCAACTTTTTAAAGCCTTATTTCCACATACATTGCTTCCAGAACCCCCTGGCAGATCCCCCTCTGGATTCCTGCAGTCTGATGCTCAGTGCACAAATGGCTGTGTGTGATGTGCCACCAGCATCCTTGGCAGCAAGATTTTTGTCTTTCCTTGTCCGTGTTCACGTGGGCGATGGAACCACCCCAGTGCTCTTCACATCTTGGTCATGCAGTTGTTTCAGTACCGTCTGTTATTTTAGTCCCTTACCTTCATGACTGCAGCAGCTGCTGCAGCAAGGAGGATGCACTCCAAGGAGTTCCACAAGTTCTCCCTGTGCCAGTAGCTCTTACCATGGTCCATTGGTTGTGCCTAATCCATACAACTACATATGACACCACGTGTGTGCTCCCTCCATCCTATCCTGGCTGAATCCAGTTTCCCTGCAATGTGACTCAAACAATGGGTCAGGAAGGGGTGAGGAGGCAAAGTAAAGGAGCAACTCAGCCCCACAACATTTTTACTCTTGACCATCATAGAATCACAGAAACATTTAGGTTGGAAAAGCCCCCTAAGATCATCAAGTCCAACCATTCCCTAGCACTGCCAAACCCACCCCTAACCCATGTCTCCAAGTGCCACATCACATGACTTTTAAATCCCTCCAGGGATGGGGACTCCACCACTGTCCTGGGCAGCTGTGCCAGCACTGGACATCCCTTTCAGTGAATGAATTTTTCCTAATAGACAATCTAAACCTGCTCTGGCACAGTTGAGGCCATTTCCTCAGAAGTGTGGCCTTGGGATTTTAAGTCCTGTGGGATGCCCCACCAGCTGGCTGTGCTCTTCTCCAGTCCCCCAGAATCCCAACATCTGGGCTACCCAAAAGCCTTATATTTCTTTAGTGGGATAGCAAGTGCTGGCCGGGTGTGGGAGGGAATTGCAGACCAGGTTCCTGTCACTGAGCACCTCTCCCCTGCCTGATTCACCTTTCCCTTGACTGCCTGCACCTCTGACAGTTAATTCCTCTTCACTGAATTAATATTTCATGTCAGCAGTCAGTACCAGGACACCACCATGACAGCTACTTCAGAAACACAGGCAGACTATCACTGAGTGGGTTGAGGTTGTTCTGGCACTGCAAGGCAATTTTTTTGCATGGCTCAAGGTTATGGCAAGGCCACTTGCCAGCAGCATCACCTTTTCCTTAGTTTTCAGGCAGATGTGGGAATTCACCAAATTACAGCCAAATCGAGCCATGCTTAGCACTTAATCCTGGCTCAGCTGAGCCCCAGCCACCTTGCCTCTGCTTCTTCTTTTTATTTTTTTTTCTTTTCCCTGTTATTTAAATCATTTTGAGCAAGAAAGTAGGCCATGAAAAAAGGGGTAGCATTGTTTTAATAATTAGCAATTACGATCTCTACAATATTAATTGCATATTTCCATAGCAAACACCCCCCTGGAGGGGAAAAGTGAGCGGTGGTTAGAGACCGCCGAAGCCTAAAACTGGAATTCCTGGGAACAGGGAGGGAAAAAAAAGGGAGAAAGAATACGAACTTCTTACATTCAAGTAAATTACTACAGGGATTCCTCAGAAACCTTTAATTAGCCCTGCTCTGCTGTCACATTGATTGGTCTGAAACTCATCAATTATTCAATGGCAGCGGCTCTTTCTCTCTCTTGCCTTTTTTTTTTTTCCTTTTTTCATCCTTTAGGTGGAAGAGCCTGTTCTTAACCTGCTGGGGCATTTCTGTTTCCACACCATTGAGCCACGGGCAAAGAAGCTCAGCTTGATTTCAGCCTCCAACCCAAGCCCTACGGGCACATGGTTTGAGCTTTGTGCTGGTGGAATGAAGTTCTATGTCCTTGCCTTGCTGGGGTTGTTTCTCCCCAGTAGGACCAGCACAGTTAAAGGTGGCCCATGGTGGTTTTCAGGGATCTCTAACCACCCCTGGCTACTTTCCAGCTTGTGCTATGGCACATCACGCTCCAAAGTGGGGGTTTCCATAGGACAAGGTGTTCCTTAGACTTGGCATCCCTGAGGTGTGGCTGCCACCAGAGGGAAAGAAGGTGTTATGGCTCCTCCCAAGTGAGGGATGCACTTCCACATGGGGAAAGCTGTTTTAAGGGAATTGGAAAAACAAGATCCATCAGATATTCCCTCTTCAGCTTCAAGGTGAAAACAGGGCTGACCTGGATTTGTCAGCTGCCCAGTAAAACTTGGCCCAGGAAGATTAGAGTCCTGCATGGACAGCACTATTTGTAAGTTATTATTTTACTGGCTTGTGGCTGGAAAATTAGGGATACCTATCCCAAATTGGCCACTTTCTCCAAAGTTTCAATGTGTTCATTTGCCTCATCCATGGAAGTGTTCAAGGCCAGGCTGGAAGGGGCTTTGGGCAACCTGGTCTGGTGAGATCATCCCTGCCCATGGCAGTGGGGGCGGAATTAGATGGTCTTTAACTCAAATCATTCTGAGAGTGTCTTATTTTCCAAATGAGGCACAGTGCCCTCTTGCAGCAGCACTGTCCCAGCACCACGTTGGTGGGCTCACTTATCCCATCAAGTAGTAAACCACGTGTGTACAGGCACTGGCCTGTGCATTTTTCACTCCCATTTGTCCAAGAGCATTCCCTCTAAAATCTGGCTCCAATGTATGGTGCAGGTTCACAGAGGAGCAGCCTGCTCGCTTTAGTACTTAGGAAACAGACAAACTCACTGGGAATACCCCCACAGAACTGGGCAGGAGTTAGATTTTCCAAGCTTCAGTCCGAACCAGAAATCTTTCCTTAAAGTTGTAACTTTGCAAAATTTTGGTCAGCTATGCAAAATTTGGTTGATGACAAATAATTTGGTTTTTTCCTTCAACAGATGATATTTTCATTTCTGGTTGTTTTTTGTTGTTTTGGTTTTTGTTGTTTTGTTTTGTTTTGTTTTTTGGGGTTTTTTCAAATTTAACCCCCACACACTTCTTAAATGGGATTGTGGGGTTTTTGCTTTTCCCAGGTTGAATGTTGTTTTTTATCCTCTCTTCTTTTCACAGAACCTTCTTTAGACTCATGGGAAGATAAGCTCACAGAATCCTAAGCTGGTTGGGCTGGAAAACACCTGAAAGACCATCTCCTTCCATGCCCTTCCACTGTCTCAGGTTGCTCCAATGCCTGTCCAACCTGGCCTTGGGCTCTTCCAGGGATGGGGCAGCCACAGCTTCTCTGGGCAACAATTCACTTAAGTGAGTAACAATTTGAAAAGTAATTCTGGGTGCATCAACATGGAAATGGCTTCAGCTTTTCCACTGCTGTTGCAAATATGAGGACCAGGGTCTGACTGGCCCAAGAAAGCTGCCTGTGTGCCAGTCCACAGTGCTGCCCACCCTGGCAGGTCATAGAGCCACCCACGGGGTCAGTGCTTGGAATCTAGTGGTTTTCCCACAGGTTTTCATTCCCCTGTAGTCCTTTATCTCATCCTACAAGAAAGCCGGACAGCAATTTTGTATGACGACATGTAGGAATGACTTCCTAGTGCCAGAGGGCAGGGTTAGATGGAATACTGGGAAGGAATTGCTGTCTGTGAGGGTGGTGATGCCCTGGCATAGGCTGGGCACAGCAGCTGTGGCTGCCCCATCCCTGGGACTGTTCACGGCCAGGCTGGTTGCATGTGATATGACAGAAAAATTTAAATGCCAAACCTGGAAAAACCCTCTAAGTGTGACAAACTCTACTTGTACCTCCCAAAAAAAGCGATATTTAAACTAACTGAGAGAGAAAACCAGAACAGAAAAAACCCTTTGCCATGGATGCTGGTGGAGAGCTGAACCACCCCAGTGTCCCACCTGCCCAGAGCATCCCATGGATCAAATTGAAAGGTTCTCCTCTCTTTTCTAGCCCCTGCAAAATCTAGGAGAAAAACAGTTTGTTCAACCCATAAGCAAAGATTTTTATGTTTTGTTTTGTTTTATTTTCTCTTAAAGTTAAAAAAACTGTTTTAAAAGGTTGTTTAATTTGACTGTGCTTGTTTTACTTATTTTTTTCCAAGACAGCAGTGGGGATGAGGGATTCACATTTTCAAAGCAATTTTAGATTGTTTCAAAATACTATTTAGAAATTCAAATATCACATTTAGATTAACTTATAATGATGTCTTACCCCAAAATTTTTAAAGCATTTGTTTCTAGATAAAATGTGTTTAATTTGATGTTATGTAGTAAATGTTATTTAGCAAATTTTTTTACCTTTTGACACAGGAATGATTTGTCTTCTTTTTCTCCAGCTTTCATTCACCTCTGATATGCTCCACAGCTTCTTAAGAGCTAAGTTTGATTTAAAATTTGCTGTTTGAAGTAAAGAAAGGAAATAGTAATTCAAGCTGACTACTAAAAAAACCTTAAAAAACAATTAATTTGTTGCATTATCCAAAGTCAGGACGTCCAGTGCCTCAGAGAAGTGTCATGGATGTGCCTGAAAACCCTGGGAAGGTTGGGATGGTCCCAACAGGCACCGCAAGGTCTCCCTGCTCCTGCTCTCATGCTCAGGGACAGCTGCAAAGAAGTCACTGATGAATACAGGCAAAAAGAAATCCAAACCAAACAAAACCTGAACCCCTTGCCCCAAGAGGGGGATAAGAAATGATGTATTGACTATGAATTTCATTTATCTTCCCACCTTCCCTGTTTCGAGCAGTGGCAGCGGCGCCGCTCGCAGTGCCTGTACACATATTAGCCCGTGTATTTCCCATCCTACTTATCCCCTGGAATTTATTCTAAAGCTCGCTTTTGGAAACCCATAAGTAGGACATAATTCGGAGGATTTGATATTCTGGTCAATGTTTTGTCGAGTAGTTATTCTGCAAGCCTTGGTGTTGTGGAGAAACATATCCTCAAATACTTAGATATAAAATACAGTATATATAAATATATATATAATTTTACTTAAATTGTTGCATTCTAGTATGTAATTATAATATGCAAAATAAGTCCTACCAATTACAGACATGCAGAAGCACAGAGGACATTTGGCTTGCCTATGTTGGACAAGTATTTTGAACCTATTTTATCCTAAAATAAATAGGTGCAAATGTGTTCCCTTGTTTGAGGCAGATCTTTGAGCTCATAACAGGCAGTCAGTCATGTCTGTGACACCCAGAACTGACAGAAATGTTGCCAGTTAGAAACTTTTTTATTATAGATAATAATTTCAATCCCTTTAGTGAGATGACATACTAGTCCCATCACCTGCTGCAGCTGATGGAACACGAGAATTCCTCTGTATCCTGTGTTAAAATCCAATATATTACTATGAAAAGTCATAAAAAATATTCATAATACAAGCTTTTTGAAAACAAATGGATTATTTTCTCTAATTTTGAGGGTAATAGAAGGAAAAAGGTGACAGCTATTTCCTAGTTCTCCATGTCCCATCACTCCCATCTGCCTTTTGAAAGGAAGGGAAGAGGAAAAAAAAATTGATAATAAGACTTTTCATAATTTTTCAATTTTTGTTTCCCATTTTAATTAAAAATACAGAAGGGAAGCATTGCTGCTTTCTTAGGATAAAGAGAAAGCTGCTCAAATTCTATCACAGTCATGACACTGCTTGAGAATTGGCCAAAGAGAATTGGTAAAAATATTAACCAAAAAACACCCTTTCCCCTTGACAGTGAATACATAATTAAAGAAAAAAACCCAAAACTATAAACCACACAACAAAAAAAGACAACCTCAAACCTCTAAGGTGTCTTAAGAACATATATTATTTTAGGGTAAGTATTTAATTGGATTTTTGTGGGATATAAGTGTATTTTATATGGGATATCAAATGAATTTGCTTCAAATTCAGTTTTGTCTTTGCTGTTATAATTTCAATTTCTTGGTTTAAAAAAAAAAAAAGAAACAACAAAAAGAAGTCAGAATTTTGCTCTTTAAATCCTTATCCCCTCATCAGAGAGGAAGGTAAGGATTTAATTGTTACTAATTTTGTTAATCCCCTGATCAAGCCACCATTGATCCCAACCCTTTCCATCCACATCTCCAAGACGTAACCCCATCCCAGGAATGCAAGTTAACTCCCTGATTGCACAGAGGAAGGATCGTGTGGGCTAGGGACCCACAAAACTTGCTCAAAGACATTTAGGAAAGTGGAAAAAAGGTCTAAGAGTTAAAAAATTAACCTTCTCTGCCCTCAAGGAGATCTTTTTTCCCAGGGATTAGCCTTGATGCCACAACCTGGTGCCACAATGCAAAGAGGGACACCGTAACTCCACCTGCATCACAATCTTTTCCCCTAAGCTGCTGGGTTTAAGGCTGGATCTCTACAGTATATGAGAAAAGCCTTTTTCTGTTGTTTTTTTTTATTATTTCTTTTTCCTTTTGTTTTTCCCAGTTCACTGCCTGTCACTAAAGCAAAAACACGTGTGCGCATCCCTGCCTTTTCGAGAACATGGGTTACTTCCCCCTTCTCCTCCCTGCCCCCCCAAAATTCAAGGAGAACATACAGTTCATGAAAATTTAATGCCATATGTAACAAAGCAAAATGAATATTTAATTGGGGCTTTTATGTGAAACCAGATAACAAAACCAGTTACACACAGAGGGGGAAAAAATAATAATAAAATTAAGTCACTCTAATGTTTGATAAAAACTGGTACTGAAGCAGTTAAGCTATTGGCAACAAGCGGCTCCTAATAAACACTCAGCTAATTCTGTAGGAAAAGCACTAATTAGAAAAGCAATAATAATCGGTGTAATTGCTCTAAATTACCCTCCTCACAGAGAAGTGTGTTTGGATACTGCAACGCAGCTGCTCCTGCTCCATCCAGGCGCTCGCAGCCAAGGATGCTCTGCTTTTCTCTGCTGCCCTCTCCAGGTCCAGAAAGGTGGAAGAGCTGTCACCTCTCACATCCCGGGGAAAGACAGGGATATCCCGCATGCTGGACACCTTTGGGTGTCCCAACTTGCTCTGCTGGCATCACCTGGATGTCACTGGCTCCAGAAAACACAGCACGGGGCTCCAGAGCTGGGATTAGGGTGGATGAGGAGACAAAAGGAAGGTTGGTAGGTCCCTCTGGATGTCCAGCTGCTTATTATGTGCCCAAATAGAAGAAAAATATCTTAGTGGTTTGGGCACATTAGGCAGCTCAGGGTTTCATGGGTTTTGCCTGTAGCATGGTAGGCCTTGGAGCAAGAGCTGGATCCTCCTTGGGGGTCACTTTCTGCTTACATCACATTGACAAGGGGACCCCACGAGCATGCAGAAGCTCTTAAATGCCAAAACACAGCAGAGAGTCCAGAGCTCAACTCCCAGAGCAGAAACAGGAATCCTGACTCCTCTCCAGTGCATGGGGTGCCTGGAGCAGAGGTCCATGAAGACCTCATGTCCTCGTGGTGTATTCAGCAGGCGTGTGCTGATTGACTAACCTGGTTTAGTGGGACATGGCAGAGGAGGGGGTTGGTACTAGATGACCTGAGATTAGCTCAGGTGGTTAAAACTTGGTTGTAATAATGCCAAGGTCATGGGTTCAATCCCCTATGTGGGCCATTGACTTAAGAGTTGGACTCGATGGTCCTTGTGAGCCCCTTCCAACTCAACGTCTGTGATTCTGATTCTGATTCTGACCTTTAAGGTCCCTCACAACCTAAACCAGTCTGTGATGATTCTATGACTGAATTAGCACTTCCTCTACAAGGGATTCCCACCAGTTTATTTTAAAACTAACAGTCAGGAAGATGAGGACACTTTGCTTGCTGTGTTTGTCATTGTTCAGCTTGCAGATATATTTTGGGCAACAGGAGCCCCCAAATGTCCCCCCACGCTGTACACAGAGCATGGAAATTACTGGTGCAAGGATGCTCTCTTGTGTGATATTTTTGACTACTGGCCAACTTGTTTACACTAACTTAAATAATAATGAACAGAATAACAAACTTCCATTGACTGCATGTCTGCACCAGCCAGTAAGGCTGCACTGGCATTTTCAGAGCAGTAAATTACCTCCCGGTGCAGTAAAGCTCAGAGGGACCGGAGATGACCATTGCACAGCTGAGGCTTTAGCCCAATGCACTGGTTTCCTCCAGCTGCAATGATGAGATCTTTTTCTCCAAAAAAAGGGAGACAAATTAGCTGCAGACCAAGAAACCCTGCAGCTAGTTACCAACCTACATACCTACACAAGTCTAAACCATTTTTTACTTGCTGCTTTGGTGACCCAGATGAAGAAAAATATTCCCATGAGCATCCTATGGTGCTTTCTCCCTGGTCTCACTGGCTTCAATAACACAGATTAATTTAATCCAACAATACTTCAACTGCAACCCAACAACATGCAACTATTAGCTAATAAAATAGAAATATTCACCTCTTAGAGCAGTCTGTGACCTTCAGCTGGGATCTTTGCCTTCCTTGGTGCAAGGTTGGAGACTGTGATGCCATCGCTGTGTGACAACAGCACAGCTTCCAGAGAGGGTTACCCAAAACCAGCCCAAATGCAAGACTCTTGTGCACCAAGATCAAGCTGGCCAGAACCTGGAAAACAGCCCTGAAAACTTATTTTTGACTGGCTGTTACCTGAATATGCATTTTGCACTACTAAAGGCCACACTTCCTGCTGCACTGTCATGGACAAATCTGCTTATGTTGCAAAGCCCTTCCTGGAAGCAGAATTTGGCTCTTTTGTCAAATTTTTAACATTGCAGTAGTCAATGTTTAGAGTAGATTTCCCAAATACATCTGCATCAGCTCTGTGTGATGGAGTAGGTTGCCCAGAGAAGATGTGGCTGCCCCTGGATCCCTGGAAGTGTTTCAAGTCAGGTTGGACCAGGACTTGGAGCAACCTGGTCTAGTGGAAGGTGTCCCTGCCCACAGCAGGGCCTTGAATGAGATGATTTAAAAGACCCTTTTAAACCAAACCATTTTGCAATTCCATGATACAAAGTCCTTGATACACACAAAGGTGGGTGGACATCGTCTGGGCTGAGGTTTTCCAGGCTGGAGGCAGGAATGGTTCGGCAAACCCCTTGACAAGTCATCTAAAATCATCATTGACTTCATCTTTGGACCTTGAATCTACAGACGTCAGACCCACTAGGACAACTCCAAAATCTTCTCCAAAACTGACATGGTATTTTGATTAATTTCTCTCCCAGCATCTCCAACTGCTGTAGAAGTGATTATCTTTTTTTTTCCCTTTTAATTTAATTTCACTGCTCTTGATGGAATCATTATAGAGGAAATTATTCTAGGAACAAGGTCAAAAGGTCAGAGCCTATCCTCAAACTTCCTCTTTAAGCAGAAAAGAAATTCAGAGACCTAAAGCATTGCTCTGGAGAGTCAAACCCCTCTGAGCTTGGTTTAATCCCCTCACTTCCATAACGTACTCACACTGCACTGCAGCCTCAGAGAGAGGACAGTCACGCTCCAAGTTTCCCTGTGTAATTACTCTGAGATCCTCGTTGCTCCCATGCATGCTTCAGTGTTATTTATATTGGTTTAACGATCCATTAAACAAATACTGTACTTTGGGAAGTGCTACTTTGCTTATGAACAATTACAGTTTCGACAGCGTTCAGCAATGTTAACCACAAGAAAGAGGATGATGGCTTGGAGTAGGCACTTGGAAGGGCTTTTAGCAATATTAACATAATACTTTCTGGGTTTGTTTTTGTATTTTAAAAAACGATATTGAACAAATTCAGAAATATTTTTTGGTTTGATTTTTTTCTCTAATTAAAAACCCTTATATAAGAACCCAAATTAATTACAACCCCATGGCACTCAAGGGGAGACTTACCTGGTGGCATTTACTGCACTAGAGCCCAGTACTACAAATTCTTCCAGTCTTAGTGTACTGTACAGGTTCCAAGCAGAGAAGCACATCCCATGAGCTGACCTCACCTTCCTTATCACAGACACTTCATGTCCAGCCATGCACATTGAAGCACAGTCCAAGATGACCATCAACAGATGGTCTAAGAAGGGAAGATGTGATCCTGGACCCTATGGCAAGCATCCTGGTTTTCAGCTGTCCTCAGCCCTGGGATGGCCATGGGGTGGGAAGGAGCTTACAAATGCCATCCCACAAAACTGGAGCTGCATGAGGATGTTGGGAATGGGGAGCATCAGGTTTGCTTAAAGAGGGGCTTTGAGGTAAAGAAGTGCAATGGAGGAAATTCAAGTGCAATGGAAGAGGTGGGACTTGGGTCACTACTCTTTGGAGGCAGATTCCAGGTAGCTCAGCAGTGAGACCTAACAGGCAGGGTGGTGGCTTGCAAGCCCATAATTTCAGCCCATGGTTAATTTAATTGATTAAAAAAAAAATAAGTGGCCTTCAGTTGGGCACCTGAGGTTATTTCATCCCTACAGTTTGCTGCATGAATTAGGCGAGCCCCAGTACAAGGGAGGAAGACAAAACCAAACCAGTAGGTACAGGTAGGGAGATACCATCCTGTGGCAAAGTGGTGCATGGGGAGTATTTGGGGACATCAGGAACCTCCCACAACCCTGGCAGCATTCAGGGCTCTGAGGTCCCACGAGTGCTGGCAGCAGGCCAGGTCTGCAGGAGCAGGAGAACAGTTTTGTGTTCCACCTAATTAGGGTGTCTGGGTCTGCCTGAAACATGTGTTATCTCTTTCATGTGCCCAGTCACCCTTTACTCCTTTCCAAAGTGGTCTCCTGTGTTGTAAGACCAGTCTTATTGTGCTTGGTCTGGCAGAGTGGAAAATTTAATTTTAAACTAATTAGTTTCTAAGTTGCCGAATATCCTCAAATTACCTGGCATCACCTTTCCCAAAGGGGAAGAACAACATAACTCACCTGTATCCAACATTTGACACTGCTGGAGTCAAGACCATGGAAACAAAGGATCCCCAATTGCTTATTGTCTTGGCTCAAAGGTCAAGAGTCGTTTATGACAAAGCTCTAATTAATAGTTTATTATCCACAATTACCATAGTCTCTTTTGTTAGCATTTAATATTATTAGCTAAAGGTTTGCTTTGAATGCAGAATGAGATTATCTTTGAAATCAACTTGTTCAGCTTTCCTTGGTCTTCAAACAAGGCTGCCCTCCAGCTCGTCACTCTGTGTTCCTGGTCTTCACCTGATACCAAATCATTGACGTGCTGTTGCTCTGATTACTTGGTCACTGAAAGGTCATGTGGATATAAATACTCTTTTCCAATTATTCTCATCAATGGGCCAGTAATCACACAAAGACCATCCAACTCTTCAAAGCTAACAACAGCAGCAATTACCTTCCATGTTCATTTATTCTATTTCATACAACACCTGTGTTACTCTGCCAGCACAGAATCATGAAATCATCTGGGTTGGAAAAGACCTGCAAGATCATTGAGTCCAACCGTCCCCCGGCACTGCTAAACCCACCACTAACCCACGTCCCCAAATGCCACATCCAAGTGGCTTTTAAATCCCTCCAGGGATGGGGACTCCACCACTGTCCTGGGCAGCTGTGCCAGGGCTGGACAACTTTTTTATGAAGAAATCTTTCCCAGTAGTTTTCTATAAATGCAATAGTTTTCAAAAAATTATGTTGGGTTTTGTTCCTTCTTGGGCTTGTTTCTTTTTTCCTTTGAAAGGCATGAAAAGGAGAGCCCAGACATTGGGATGTGGACATGGGATTTGCCTTTGGGATGACAACAAGCTTCCTCTCCCTCGTTGATTTTGGAAGGGGCTTTGGGTTGAAGCAGCCTCACATTTTTATGGAATCAAAGCATCCTCTCTCTTGGCTGGTGACCTGAGCTATTAGAAAT
Source organism: Hafferia zeledoni (assembly GCA_035583235.1). Classification (NCBI taxonomy): domain Eukaryota; kingdom Metazoa; phylum Chordata; class Aves; order Passeriformes; family Thamnophilidae; genus Hafferia; species Hafferia zeledoni. The sequence continues at coordinate 70,002,837 of JAWWEV010000095.1, forward strand.
GGTAGGGACATCCTGCTGGGATTTGGGGAGGGAAGGTGCAGAAGAGGCTTTGCACTGAGCAGTGTAGCACCCAGAGCGTGTCTTTCACCTTCCCTATGTCTCTGCAGAGTCATTTAAGGCACTTACAGGTGAGCATTGTATGTAACAGGTTGGCAGAGATGCTGCCAATTCTCATTTGGGTCCTCCTAGTGCCACCACAGAACAAGGGATCTGTGTGGGAAGGGGCTGGGAAGAGCATGTATGGGGGACAGCCCCTGCCCCAGAGACTTTTCCCATGCTCAGAAAAGCTCTGGACCTCACCCCTGCTGCCTTGATGCCATCTCTGCATATGGGATCTGCACAGGGTAAAAGGAGAGAAAAATTAGTCTATGCAAATAAATAATATAATTATTGGGGAATTCTTGCTACACCATTGTCCTTTTCCATGTAACTTCATCTCACTTCTTGAAACAATATCTATTTGCTTAGTGCTGAATGTGTCACAAGGTCCTAACAACAACATTAATCCCTGCAGATGTACAGAAGATTTTTCCATTCTATTGCAATTTAGAAAGATAATATAATAGGGGGTATAATAGCAAAAGTTCAGTAATTAAAATGAAATAGAGTAAACTTTTTTCAGATGGAGAACTTAAAAGTACATTTCTACCCAAAAGAATCAAATTCAAAATAAAATATTTTAAATATAAAGAATTATTTTGCTTGAAAATGTCCCTTTGAAACATTCCCTGGAATTTTTATTAAATTCTTCTCCTCTGACCCAAATAGTTTGGCAAAACAGGTGTTAAAAGTCACAGAATCAGGTTATTCTTCAACAAGATTCAGTTAAGGAAGTTAACTCATGTTTCCTTCAATATAACATGCCATGGATGGCCGTGTCTCCAGGGCACATGGGAAGACCCATTGCCTGTCCAGCAAATCCTAGAAACGTACTGATATGGCCAGAAAATGACATTTGCACACTACAGAAAGGTCCTTGCTCCAAACTGTTATCACTGTCCTCCACCCTTTCCCCAAGACAAGTTTTGGCACCAATCCTTCTCCTGCTTTTGAGTTCTTCTGTCCTTTGTACAACAGACCCCCACTTTTGCTCTGGGGGCTCTGACAGTTGAAGAGTCCATGGTAAAATGCCCAAATTCCCAGCTACATCCATCTATTCCCATTCTCATGCTCCTCTTAGCACCTTCTGACATATCCTGAAGCAGTGCCCGTGGCTGAAGGAACAGTGTCTGGATCCAGCACCACTTGCAGGGACAACCACAGGCACCCAGCCTGAAGCTGTGCCACCGCAGCCTAGGGGCAACCACGGGCACCCGGCCTGCAGCCGTGCCATCACAGCCCTCTCCACCTGGATTTTGGGGGTGCTGATGCTTGGCAGAAACCACCCTACAAGCACACCAGGCACTTCATCCTGCTCATCACATCTTGGCATCCCCAAAAGTGGTACCTGAATCCTGTATCACCTTTACTTCTCCTGGACGGCACAGAGATGAAGTGAGCGAGCTCTGATCAGGACGGGGAATATGGACTGTTGCCATGGAAAGACCACATTGCCAAACGATGCTTTGTGGGCGCTGAGCAGGCAGGCTGGGACAGCTCATCCAGCCCAAGCTCTCCCATTCCCCGTTCTCTGCTGCCATCAGGTGGATATTCCTCTTTATTCAGCTAAAAGCTGCAAAGTCTCAGTGTGTTTTCCCTGGGTTTAACCATCTTGGCCCCAGAAAGTTGATTCCCAGGCCTTGATCACACAAACAAAGCCATAGGAACCTGAAGACATGAAAAGATTCCTGATATTCTCTCCCTTCTCAGGAACAAGCTGATTTTGGACACCACAGAGAGCTGCCAATACCCAACAGGCAGCATTGATAGGTCTTGTTTCTTAAGTCAGTGCTCTGGATCCAAGCCCACCTGGGAGACCAGCTTTGTTTATTGCTCCACTTAGCCAACATCTCCCTGGCCAATCCCAAGCCAGGAGAATGAAGATTTTAAGCAGTGGCAGGGGTCAGCAATAGCACTCACCCTGGCATTACCCCGGGGCCAGGAGATTTCCTGCACACATTTTTTCAGGAGTCAGCAATCTCCAGCATGGATTTCAAAGACAACACAGGAAAAGGTTCCTGCTAAGCGGGGCACCTCAGCCTTTAGAAGATCTTCTGGTGCTAAAAGCACTGGAAATGAAGTTGCTGGCAGAGAAAGAACAGCACTACAAATCTTATTTTCCCACTCAGCAGCCAAAAGCTGCCCCAGACAAGAACTGTTCCTATTTAAACCATCATGTGCATCTTCTTCACAACATGTCACACAACTCAGAATCATGAAAGAGAATCCCAGAAAGGTTTGGGTTGGAAGAGACCTTAAAGATCATCTTGTTCCATCCCACCTTGTTCCAAAGGGACACTTCTCACTAGACCAGGTTGTTCCAAGCAAAATCCAACCTTGCCTTGAAGGTTTCCAGGGATGGGACAGCCACAGTTTCCCTCGACAACCTGTGCCAGGACCTCACCATCCTCAGTGTAAAAAGCTTCTTCCCTATCGCTAATCTAAACTGACACTTCTTCTGTTTAAAGCCATCCTGTCACAACAGGCCCTGCTAAAATGTCCATGTCTCTGATTCTTCTAAAACCCCTTTAAGTACTGAAGGAGTGACATAAATTCTCCCTGGAGCCTTCTCTTCTCCAGGTGAACACCCCCAGCTCTCCCAGCCTGGCTCCAGAGCAGAGGGGCTCCATGTCTTGGATCATCTTTGTGGCTCCTCTGGTCTTGCTCCAGCAGCTTCACATCCTTCTTGTACTGGGGACCCCAAAGCTGGTCACAGGATTTCAGATGGGGTCTCCCCAGACAGACCAGAATTCCATGAATTCCTTGAAAATGCATTTATTAAGGTTTTTGGAATTGTTTTGCTCTAATTAGCAGCTAATTTAAAAGGTGTAAATAGCTATTTTTCATGCCACAGCAGCAGCATCAAAACGCCAGAGAATGATTTCAGCAATGAAATTTGGGGAGATCATTCTCATGCAGAAAAACTGTGGTAGTTTGTTGGAGGAGCCAACCAACCAGGTTCTGCTGAGACCCAGAACACTGTCAAGGTGTTTGGTGTTTATGCAGTATGATGTGAAGGGCCACATATAACACAGGCCAAGGTGTGATTATGCCTCTAAGCATCCACCTCTGGTGCTTTATTCCCAGATTTCCCATTGCATTTCAACCACTTCCATCAATGAGGAAGCCACCAAATAGAGTTTTTCCACCAAACCCATCTCTTGCCAGGCTGAACCCCTTGTCTATGGCTGGTCAGTAGATAGTAGATCAACAGTGGCAGACCAAATAGAAGAGAAATATTAAGCTCACATTGCAGCAGGGTACATTGCATGGATCTTCCTTCAGGTGGCCCTAGAAGACTCAATAAGACTGAGCATTCTCTGTCAAACCTGACCTAAACTGGTGAACAGGTTCAAGAAGCCATAGGAGCGGAGATCCAAGACTGACAACAGCACAGGCACAATTATGCCAACTCAAAAACCACAGGGGATGTTCTCAAGTCAGGCAGATACCCCATAAAACAGCAAATAAGAATATTGAAGAAGGCATTTTAATTTTTCCCAGTAGATTCTGATCATCTATGAGTCATTAAGCACTTCTCTTCATGCCTGGGTAAAAATAGGAGCTGGATGATGTTGCCCAGAGAAGTTGTGGGTGATCCATCTCTGGAAGTGTCCAAGGTCATGTTGGATGGGGTTGGAGCAACCTGGAATAGTGGAAGGTGTCCCTATCCATAGCAGGGGGTCAGAATTGGATGCATTTTAAGGTTTCTTCCAATCTAAACCATTCTACATGATCCTTGAAAGCAAAGTAAGTAGGGTGTGGGAGCCAGAGACAGAAATCACCACAGAAATGGGATCCTGCCTTCCAGTTTCATGAAGTGCTTGTGGCTTCAAAGTCCTCTGCCAACATCTATTTTTCCACTGCCCTTAAAGTGAATAGGATGCTCAGGTGTTGACAAAAGACTATCAGCAGAAATCAAGGTTAAAAAAGCAATAATTCAGCCAACTAACTGCCATAGTTGTTCCTCCCTATCTCTGCATTCTTGATAAACAAATTCATAACAAGATTTTACTGCTCTGTTCCCTGGAGCAGTCTATTAGTCTGTCGTTCAACATGCACTACCAGTCAAAGCCGAGCTCCCACAATACAATATCCCTTAAGATGATCTCCTTTGCATTCGCTATGATGTAATTATGCTAATTATCCAGCCAGCTTTAATATCCTCATATTTTCCGGGAGGTTTATGATCAAACCTGTTCCTTTAATTTACTTTCCCTGCCATTGGAGCCGGGGTGTTTTGATGCGCTCTGCCACACGTACATCTCTCTGGGGGCTTGTCAAGGCCACAGGGAGCTTAGATATAACTTTGTCCCAGCTGACAAGAATTCTAAAAATTCCTTCTCCTAAGTAGCATTTAGCCAATGTTTGATGGTTTCTTCCATCTACAACATTACACCAATAACACCCATTGCATTTCATGGGTTCATCCTTTTTTTTTTTTTCTTTATTTTTTTCTCCTTGCAGTGTAGTAAATTCCCTGGGAAACCTTCACATATTTACCCTTCCACTTGAAACAAAAGCCCTTCCTGTTAGATTAATTTTTATCCATGCAAAAAAATCACAGCCCAAAACCCTAGAAATTTTGGAGGCAGAATCCTTACAGCCAGTACAAAATAGATGCATGTTATAAAACAGATGCAGCAACTCAGAAGCTGTCCTTCCAATGACTGGAATGAATTTCTTGAAGGAATATATATGAAAAATATAATTTGACATAAAAATCTCATTATCTTCCTGGCTGCCTGAAATACAGCATGGTTCAAGCCCTACCAGAGTAGATCACAGAAAGTCTTCTTCATTCAGTGAATATTAGCTTACTTAAGAACACTTCCTTTCATGTTTATAAAGTTTCAGTGCAAGTACTCAGTGGGATATGGGTTTCATTAGCTTTTCCATTTCAACTTTTGCAATGTGCTTTCTTTTCTTAGAAAAAAAAAATAAAATCTGAATTTTCATGGCTTGAGGCTACCACAAATATTTCTCCCCATAAAATATGATTTAAACAGAAAGGACTATTGGCCATAATCCGAATCAAAAAATCCAGCGTGACCCAGACGCTTTTTCTAGAGGTGTTTTTTTGGTGTGCATCGTTTCCATAAATTCCTGGGGTGTGTGGTGGCCTTTAGTACTGTGTAATGCAAAAGTGTTTTCACTATTTTCTCTTGTTTTGTTTGTTGTTGGGTTTTTTTATCACTTCTATTACTGTTTAGCTGAATTTCATAGAATCACAGAATCGTTTGGGTTGGAAGGGACCTTTAGCAACCATCTCATTCAACTCCCTGCCATGGGCACTAGCCCAAGCTGCTCCAAGCCCCGTCCGACCTGGCCCTGGGATAGGGCAGCCACAGCAACCCTGGGCAACCTGTGGCAGTGTCTTGCCAATCCTGCTGTAAAATTTTCTTCCTTATACATCATTATGTGATAAAAATTATATTCTTTGTAATATTTTACAGATTTGTTCATGGGTTGTGCAGATGGTTTGCTCTGTGTTTCCCTGCAACAACCCCAGCACAGCTCTGGAGACATGGAAGTGGTGAGGTGACCTCTGCAGAGCCAGGAGCAAGCACCAGAGCTGCCCACAGCTCAGTGCAGGGATGTGTGAAGCACCATCACACCTCTTTAATTTTCCTCTCAGATACAGAAGTACAGCTGCAGCAGGCTCCAGGCACACAGGAGGGAATGGATAATCAGAGTGTTCCCTGTGTACAGCTGCTTTTCACTCATGCTGGACCTTATCGCCACCTAATCCCATCAGTTCCCATATGTCACTAATTCACAGGGCAGGGCATCAGTCCTCCACGCCAAAACGCAACCATGAAGCTGCTCAGCCCAACATTGCAGGTGCCCTCAGGGCTTTATGGCAGGATGCTGCCTGGAGAAGATGTGGAAAATGCCAGGATCAATCTCTTGGCTGAATCAGACACAGGCTTAGAGGGCAGGCTCTGAAGGAACTCTCCTTCCCTGAGAGCTAAGCTGTGCCAGCCATGGGGAGTCAGGTTTCCTCCATCCTCCCACCACAACCTAAGAAAGCAAATGAAGGGAACAGATGCCCAACCCACAGCCAGGCACACGGACAAAACAGATCTCAGAAGAGCCTCCCTTCAGTTACTGACACACATTGAAGACTTGCCTCCAAATTGTTTCACTGAGCAGAATCCTCAGAGCGTCATTCTGTCTTCTTCAGAGCTTCACAGAGAAATAGCAAAGCTTGCTAATCACAGAATATCCTGAGTTGGAAGGCACCCACAGGGACCATCAAGGCCCTGCACAGGACATGCCAACAACCCCAGTATGTGCCTGAGCACAAGTGCTGTGCCCACTTCTGTGGGGTGCCTGTTTAGTGCCCGAACACCTTCTGGGGTTAGTATCTTTTCCTAAAATCCAACTTAAACCTTCTCTGACACAGTTCCATACCATTCCCTTGGGTCCTATCACTGGTCACCAGGGAGAAGAGATTAGTGCCTGTTAGGATTCATACATTTTCAAGCTAGCAAAACAAAGACAAATTTGCAGGTGCCAGCTGCTAAGATAAGAATGGAATTTGCCTAGAGACCTTGAGCTGGTGCAGAAGCAAGAAAAGAAGCCTGCAGAAACTCCGCGGAGTAACACCAAAAGAGCTCTTTTATAAAGTTAAAATGAGTTGCATAAAGACTGTTAAGATCTAGCAATTTGGGGGAAATATATATTACTTAATCATTACCTATAGCTGTGTGATGTTAGATAGTTTGCATGGTGTGTGTAGGTTTTAAGACTGTGTGTAACTTTGTGAAAAAATAGTTCTGCATATAGTCCCTCCTGTAACTTGCATATTCCTTCGCAGGAATAGCTAAAAATGTGTTAATGTAAACATAGTTACTTCTTCTTCTTCCCTTTTTTCCACAACTATCTGGTAACTGTAACTCATGACAAAGAGGACCAAGAATTAAACTACCAGAAACCCCCATAAAACTAGATGCAGTCAAGTTCTTTATTTAACGATAGAGGTCAGAGCCTCTCAAAGCCCCAAAAAGGCTCAATTGAGAACTGTGTCTGTGGAGTTCAGGCATCGTGACAAGTGCCTGCCCCTCTGCTTCCTGAGAGATTCCAGGAGAGTTCAGTCATGCCAGCCGAAACACCTCAGAAAGACCTTGGGCACAAACCTACTCAAAAGAAGAAGCATCCAGGTTTCCTGATCACATGGGAAATAAACAGACTGGGTTTATTTACATTGAGCTAATACCACATCACATGCCTTTGAAATAATTTCAAAATAGATGCCCTATGTGGGGGTAAAAAAGCAAAACTCCACTCAGTTCATCTCCCAGAGTGCTCAAGGACAAGCAGGAGGGGAGCTGCTGAGACAAGCAAATCCTGTTGTCTTTACACCAAACCCACAGGGAAATCGGGACTGCCTGACAGAGGAAAAGGTAATCTTTTTGATTTAGCAAACCGTGGTTGACAGACCAGAAAGCTTTGCATGAATGCCTTTTAAAACAGCCCAGAGCTTTAGGGCATGAATGTGAAATTTCTGTGTCTACCAGGACTGTGCCAAGGCTACTGAAGTTGCCTGTGTGAGCTACTCCAACCAGAAAAGATGGTGTTTGCCAACACTAACCTGGGGAGAAACAGGCTCTTGTTCCCAACCACCAAACAAGTCCTGCCACAGCATGAACAGTGACCAGGTTGTTGTGGGAAAGTCTGGCAGGAGAGTAAAGAGAGCACAGCTCTAGCTGGGAACACCTGAAGCAAAGCTTAGAGATGAAACCTCAAGTGAAGAACAAAGACCCTGTGCCCACAAGCAATAGACACCATCTGACCATGGTGTTTGGCTGTCAACTGCAGAATCAAGTTTAGCAGAGTAGAAACCATGCCCATAGGAAGCCAAGGTTGTCTTGCTAGGGAGTCACAAGATGCTCTTAAAAACTCCATTCTCACAAGGACATGTGATTCCAGTCAAGCTTGGCACCTGCCTGAGGCCCCACTATCTCAACTGCAACCACTGTGGGGTGTCTTCAAAACATGTTTTTGTGGCTTATTTTTATCCAGATTTTAGCTGTCCCAGGCTTGCTGAGAGCTGGGGCTTTCTACCAACTGTCTTGAGAGGGGAAGATGTCACCTGTCAATGACAGAGACCAAGATATTTCTTCCCCACAGTGTAACATAATAACTTTGGGGAGTTAAATAATAACATAGCATGGAAATTTTGGACGACAAGGCAGTCCTGTTGTTGGGAGGTAGGGAGTTGGGTCAAAACCACGAGGGGGTTTAGAAGTGGCCTGAATTTACACAGCAGTTTTGGGAAACGCTCACATCCACACAGAAATGACTATGCCATATGTAACAACAGCTGGAGGAACTTCAGAACTGAATGCCCACCCTGTGTGGAATGACAGATCATGTTCACGTTCTATGGGAAAGGAAAATTCTAAGTGAGAAACATTCAGCAGAAGGCTTGTCAGAAAAATTTAATTTTGAAATAACTGGAGACACATGGGGTGACATCAACTCAGGGAAGTTGCCTGGCTGGAATGATGACCAAGGGACCAAATTGTCTGCTTTGCTTTTATTCAAAAGCCCCATGTAATCAACACTTCTCCATGTAACATTTCAACTCTGTCAAAAGTGCCTGGCTCTCCCCCCACTCCACCCCTTCTTTTTAATCCAAATTTAATGAAATTTGGTTGCTTTTCTTGTGTAGAGTGAAACCACCACCTAGCACTGTTCAACAAAGTCTTTCTTGATATTTTAAATTCCTTAAAACATTTTAATCAACAAAGGTAACCCTTTTTTTTTTGTTTTTTTTGTTTTTTTTTTTTTTAGGGAGTAGTAATTTTCAAAGGACTGAGCTTTTCACAACACAATGTTAAAGCCAAGGTGCTAATTTGCTCTTGTTCCCTCCAACTTCTTCACTCTTACAAGCACCAGGTTATACATGAAATCCCACAAGCAGCGACACAACATGTGTCACTGGCCATTCTCACCAACATTCTCTGCAGGGTGAGAAGTGCACAGATTGTTTATCACATCACTTTGGAAATGCTCACTGGGTTGATGGCCAAGGTCAAAAAAGTTTCTCCTAGATAAAGAATCAAGGTCACTGAAAGTCCTCAAGCCTTGTGCAAAGCAGCTTTACCCTTACAACAGGCAGGAGTGGACTGTAGTAATGTCACATCTGCAAATTCCAGAACTGCTAGGAACAAAAATAGTCAATTGGTGTATAAGTAGTTTCATAAATATCAACACCTGTTTCTCATTATTTTGCCTCTTTGAAGAAGATACTTTCCCATTTCAGCTGGTCAGAAGGCCAACCCCATCTTGAGTTACAAGAACCTCCACCACTGTCCCATTAACCAAGAACAAGAAAGATACTCTGATGAGTCCCGCCAGGGTGAAACCAGACCAATTCTACAAGCCAAAGGAAAGGGGGCACAAAGTGAAACAACTCCATACTTATAGACAAATCATTTCAAAGTTTCCATGACTCAGAGCTGTGGGCTGACAGTGGTGGTACCCTGTCAAAAAATACTGTGGCTTAGTGCAATAAGCCTGAGGCTGGAAGGCAGGAAGACGTGGGGTTTAATGCTGGTGCTACAAATGCATCCTCGAGTAACAACAACCAAGAAATTCCCCACGAGTTTAAACTTACTTGAAAGTACGAAGGGCTGACACTCAAGAACTACCCGAGGACGTCAGCAAAGCAAAGCTATAAAACACTGCCCACTGACTGCACTTATCTGCTTTCCATCTGTACACAGATACTGTTCATCATGGTCTGCCTCCCTTGGCACTCCTCCACACAAACTTTTAGCAGATTGTTTTCCCTCCCGGAGCTGTGGAGGTTTGATGCCTGCATTGTGAGAATCTGATCCCTCTTCTGTAGGAAACAACCCATACAGACACTTTCCAGAGGAGTGAGGCTGAACAAAAAGATCTCTTTTTTTGGAACTTCTGAAATTATGATGTTACATCTGTCATATTCATTATTGCATCCGTTTTGAATCCGTACACTTAGTAAGTCCTTTTCTATAGGAAAGATGCTCTAAGTGATTTGGCTTGTCATAGGGCTGAATTTTCTTGACCACACAAATAACAACAATACAAAATACAAAAGAGATCTCATACTGCTCAGTGGAATGCTGGGTTTCATTGATGTCAGCTAGAGCACAGGACAGTAACATAAACAGAGGAGGAACAGCTCCTGTACACTTGGAAAGGCACGTCTTGCAAATAATTAGTTTCAGAATTGGTTCAGTCATAGCTGGGGAAAAGTCTTACAGGCTCCATGGATGCAAACACACCAATATTAGCATCCAATACATGAATTTTGAGTTGAACTGGATCTGCCACTCAAACTTCCCATGCCATGGGAAGAAGCCCACAAATTCCTCCCATGCTCCTCCATTGTTTTAATCCAGTCCCATGTTTCCTTAACTAGATGGCTTTCAATGATTGGGTCAAATATTAAACAAATATGAATGCAGTTAAAAACCTAGCTCACCCGTGGAGCTGGCTTTTGACAGGGTCATAGCAAATGTAGGCTACCAGCAGCCTCTGCAAGCAGTCTGGAGCTCAAGCCACAGTCAAAAATTCATCTGTCTTTATTTTTTGTTAGACATCCAGCTGGACACAACAGTTCCATCATTAGTAATTAGTATGGCCAGTACGATCTACTGCAGTACTAATTAATAGGACATTAGTTGCTCCAAGTGTATCCCAATATTTTTCACAGCACCAAATATGGGGCACTGGGGGAAGATGAGGGAAATCTTTGCTTTTCCCAGGCCAGAGATTCAACTTACAAAATTCTGCTCATCCTCCCAATGTGAAGATGATAATTATTTATGCTTATGAAAGTGTCTCAAGTCCTTGGAGCAGCCTGGGGGAAGCATGGGCACAATGAGATCCCAAAACTTTACAGTCACCCCTCAGCTGAGCTCAAGAGTTTTGACACATAACAAGGGTGTCTTTTGACATAGCCAACTAAAAATACAATATATATTTGTGAGCATGTGTCCTACACTTGAAACTAAGTCTCTTCAAGCTTCTCTTCATCAAAGCTTTGGTCCATCAGCAAGGCACGTTTTAACCTAGTGCTCTCAATCCAAACACAATTAAATTATTCAGACAGATACTTGCACACTAATTCCTGTCCTACCTCTCCCACCCTCTTTTTAAGAAGAAAATCTTGAAGCTGGGGGTTTTTTTCTCTCTGCATCTAATAGGAGTTCCTGCTATTGGCAAATAAGTATTTTGGAAAAAAATCCTCTAATATTCTTCCTCAGGGCCTCAGAAGAGCACAGTGTTTTCACTACATTTTACAAGCATGGCTGCTGTTTGTCATGTGAAAATCCACTAACTTTGGAGTTAAACACTTTTAGAACAAAGTCAGGAGACAAAGGAGTCTTGTAGAGTTTCATTCGGTCAGTGTCTCTGCTAAATCCCTAAAAAATAAACCTTTTCCCTCTCAAAAACACTCCACCAAACACCTTCAGCCCACAGGATATGTGCTATTTGTTGAGGAGCACTTGAACACTCCCAAGGATTGTCCAAGCATTACAGAAAAAGCAAAGACATCTTCCTCAGAATCAAAATTCACACAGACACTTCAGCAAAGCTCTTCCCATAGAGGTTGTGGGCTTTTGATGACTATTTCCAAGACTACTTTTCCTCATGGTCAGGTAAGCACCAGGAGATAGAACAAATGTCAGTTCTTTTGTCTTGAACTCAAGTTGCTCCAGAAGGGACTATGCTGAGCCTTGGCTCTGACACCAACAGAGATGCCAGTCTAGGTTTGTGCTCCCCTCAGACCCATTTCCATCGAGCCTGCTCCTGTGTCCAAACACTCCTGCAGTGCTGTAACCAAAGGAAAAATAGTTTCACGATCTCTAACTGGCAATACTTACCACAAGTGTTCAGACAGCTGATAAGGATGTTTTTGTGACCACACATCACTGCTGAAGCTGAGCATCAGCCACTCACTCTTATTTTGTTCAGCTCCACCACTTTTCCTGTTCTGCTAAACCTCAGTATTTCTCAGCCCTGGCTGTTTGCCCATTTTAATTGCACACACTGCACAAATCTCAAAGTCTGAGTACATTATGAAGACATTTTCCCTCGCATCAGTACTAACATCAGCGTTGCTTATAGCTGCTGTTTTTTTCCCACTGGACTCTCAGACTTCTGAAGCTGTAAAAGAAAAGATGTGTACTTTTCTAAAAGGGGATTATTATTTCTAAATTAATGTTACTATTTCCAAGGCCTGACTACAAAAAGAGGAGATGTTGGCATATCTTTTCTGCAAACCAGGATCATGTTAGGAACTTCCAGTCTGGAAGTGTACACCCTCCAGTGCATCCACAGTCCTTCCCAACCCAGAGTTTGCCTCAGTGCTTGACAGTCCTCCCATACTGCTGAACTCCTCAGATGCATGACAGCTCCTCATCCAGAACACAATTTACTTTGTTCCCCACCAGAAATGCAGTTTTTTCCTCTTCTACCAAACTTAACACCCTTTGCTATTCAGCAGACCACTCACAAAAATACATGGCAACTAATTCTGAAGTCCTTTCTCCACTGTTAGTCTGGATAGTGATTATTCATTCAACCCTCAAGTGGACCTGGTTGAGCTTTATCCATTTATGCCTGTAGGAGAGATCAGCCCAAGCTCCATCTGCTTTTGCCAGCTTTGGAACCAAGCACGTGAGGAACCACAGCACAAACACACAGCACAAATAACTCTCTGTGCACAGCTTGGTTCGGGTCAATAAAAAATGTCACTCAGACCTGTACCTGAACCAGCATCCCCTCTGACAGGACACTGTCCTTCACATGGTACTACTCAGTGGCGCAACAATTCCCCCAGCTCACAAATGTCAGCACTCCCTGCTGCTGTTTCAATGGCAAGATCAATGTGGTTCTTCTCAGAGCTTCAGTATCATCAAATCATGGCTCCTCTCCATACAAGCTTGCCTCTGCTGCCTGAGGCTTTTTGCTTTTAACCACAGACTCCACCAGTGATTCTACAGGGAAAAAAATACACCAACACACAGGTGTGAAAGTCCTGAGGAATCCATGCTGACAACCCCCACAGGAATCTCACCAGCTTACACACAACTTTTACTCAGCTTCACTTTGTGAATTCTACAGATCAACTCTTCAAGGACATGCAACACAAACAGAAGAGATGGGACTTCTGAAGTGTTTCTAAGTTTATTATGCATTAGTGTTATTTCAAAGCAGTTCATGCATCTGGACAATTCCAGTGTACCTGTCCAACTGTTTGGTATCTCTGACAAGTTCCAAGGGTGCAGAAGATAACCTGGGAGGGGCTGCAATTCCCTGGTCCAGGGCACGGCACAACACCTTGACCTGCCTCTACTCCACCTTCCTTGGAAACTGGGTGCATGTTTGAGGCTCTGGTCTCCCTGTGTAGCTACTCCTTGATCGAAGGTGACCAGCCTATTAGACCAACTCCCCTAAGAAGATTAAATATGAACTGATGGAGAGCATCCAGCTCTTTACCCAACTGCAACTACTGGAAGTCTAAATTTAATAATCTTCTACATTCAGTGCCACGACAGCTGTTCCTGGAATTTTACTTCAAAACAGAAAGGCAAGTAAGCAACACTTTAGAATCTGCAGTCTTGGGTACACATTGCTCATAAGTTCAATTAATTCATGAGGCATCAATTTTTTATGATACCTTACTACAGCTTTAGACAAGCACAGAGAGCAACAATTCTGCTGTTAACAGAACAGGACAAGCAGCTGGCTTTATCAAATCCATTCCAACTAGATCTTCTACATGGGGAAAAAGGATCAAGGGCATCGAGGTCTGACTTTTTTACATATCCATTGTCATTCATTTTTCTTCTGCCAACTAACTAGATTTAATCCTGATTACAGTTAATGAAACAACAGCTAATGCAACATCAAAGACTGTTCTCAGCTTTGAAGCCTTCATTCTACTTGTAGCAGTGACAAACCAGGACTAGAAACTTACTCTACACACTGTGCTTTCCCAAACAGCAAACTTAAGAGAAATTTCTACCCGAGAGAGAGGAAAGACCAATGTGACAAAAGGCTTTTTATATGGCCTCCTTTAACACAGTTTATGATGGAGTGATAAGTTTGCATGGCCAGGTTTTGGTAGCAGGGGGGCTGACAGGGTGACTTCTGTACGATGTCCTACAGAGCCAATGCCAGCTGGCTCTAGAGGATGGACCCACTGCTGGCCAAGGCTGAACTAATCAGGAATGACAACAATGCCTCTGGGATAACACAGTTAAGAAGGAAAAAAGTTACTGCTCAGATGTAATTGGGTCTCAGCTGTAACTGCAAAGAGCAGAGTGAGAATATGAGAGGAACAGCTCTGCAAACACCAAGGGCAGTGCAGAAGGAGGGGCAGGACGTGCTCCATGTGCCAGAGCTGAGGTTTCCCTGGGATTCTGTGGTGCAGCTCATGGTGAGGCAGCTGTGTCCCTGCAGCCCAGGGGTGCAGAGATCCACCTGCAGCCCATGGAGGTGCCCACACTGAAGCAGGTGGATGCCTGAATGAGGCTGTGAACCTGGGGGAAACCTGGGCTGGAGCAGGTCCTGGCAGGACCTGTGTATCTATGGAGAGAGGAGCCCACACTGGAGCACGTTTCTGGTAGGACTTGTGGCCCTGCAGGGGACCCACACTGGAGCAGACTGTGCCTGAAGGACTGACCCCACGGAAAAGAACCCCACAGCACCAGTTCATGGAGAACTGTTTGTTGCCCATGGGATGGACTCATGTTAGAGAAGTTCATGATGAGTTGGCTCCGGTGGGAGGGACCCCAGGCTGGAGCAGGGGAAAGGAGTTCAACTCCTCTCTCTGAGCAGTGTCGGGAACAACCTGTGAAGAACTGACTGTATCCCCCATTCCCATGTACCTGTGCTGCTGTGGGAGAGGAGGGAGAGCCCAGGAAAGAGGGAGGGGTGTGGGAAGATGTTATTAAGATTTATTTTACTTCCCATTATCCTGCTTTCATTTTTTTGTATAAATTCCATTAATATCCCCAATTCAAGGCTATTTTGCCCATGACAGTATTTGGTGAGTGATCTCTCTCCCTATCTTTGTCCCAGCCCATGAACCCTTTTCTTATATTTTCTCTCCCCTGTCCAGTTGCAGAGAGCAGTGATGGAGCATCTTTGGTGGGCACCTGGCAGCCAGACAGGGTCAACCCACCACAGACAACCAGTTATTCCTTAGCCAAGCTTAAGTGGTCAGAAAAAACCACATTTCATTAATATTTTCTTAATAGTGATAAACTTTCAGACCAGTTGCAACTTAACTCCCTGAGCAGCTCCTTCTAGCAGCTATTGCTAATACAGCTGGCATGTTACTTGCTATTTTTGTAATTCTTTTAACAAAAGCAGTACCTCACAGAAGCCTCAGCGTCCCCAAAATTAGGTTATAGTCAAGCTTGTTTTGGTAAAAGGAACACTGCTTCATACTTAAGTTAAACACTGTGTGGGTGGAGTATAGTGAAATCCTGTATTTCACAATATTTTAACTCAAAACCCAGCTGCAGTAAAATTTCAGTTTGCATTGCTAAAAAAAGCTGTAACCACAACGAAGTGTGACAAGTTTGAAGCTAAAACACAGCACAGTTCACTGTGCCAACAATTCAGAGCTGCAGATGATTATCAAACCCCCAAATTTCACACCCTCCCACTTCAACATGAAAAGTTGGACACATGAAAATAAAAAGCTTAGTGAAGTAAAGTAGTTGTGATTTCTAGCTTTAAGTGTGTTAATGAGTTTAAAGCTATTATTCCTAAACACCTTAGCTGACTGCTTTGATAGCACCCAAGAACATTTTAAGGCAGATATTCATACTTGCTTTATGCATTTAAAACGGGCCCATCAGTCAGCAGCCTAGGCTACCAGAAAGCAATTCAGACTCCTAAATTACTTTACCCCTGCCTGCTGATTTTACAGGGATTTTGAAGTTAAAGTATTTACACTGCTTGCCTGCAACTGGTTTCAAGGAGGTCAAGTTCTGATTAAACACAATGTCCTGAATAAGAACAAGAAAACATCAAAGCTCTCACTGTGGTCTGGATTTGTACAGCACCACCTGGAAGTCAAAGGACTACTCTGCAAAATCCTCAAGTAAGAGCAGAGAATTTCTGTTCCAGAGTGACCAACACCTAAGTAGGAAACATGCACAAAAAGGAGGAGGAAGAACAGAGATGATGCCTTTCTACTATCACCTATCACAGTCTAAAGCTGCACAAGTCCAGGCATTTGACATTGTTCTCAAAGCCTCAGCCCTAAAACAACTGCTAAATGAAATCAGGTTCTCCTTTGGAGGAGGAAGGGTTCTGAAAAGTCATCTCTGTGCCTCCAAGCTGCCAAAAGGCAAGTCAAAAATAAGTTTTAGGTTTGGATGTTCACATCAACTACCCAATTTCTGTTTACTTGGCTTTGGCAATACTATGAAAATCAAGGTCAGGCAGGGCTAGTGACAAGAGATATCTGAATCCAGGCTCAGGAATCCCAGTCTAAACTTAAGGCAACAGTTACAGGTTTTTCCCAGCTCCATGATACAGATAAGCAGCTGGCTACACATACTTTTCTGAAAACATCTCCACTTGAGTACTAACTGCTTGCTACCTGTTTTATTTTGCAAAACAGCTTCGTTAAGAAAAAAATAACTCACTTTGGACATCAGTACTTTGACTGGCAAAACAGGAGAGGGAAGAAGTCACATTCCTTAGGTACCACAAGCATCCTGCATTAAGATGATTGAGTGGGTACTGTCAGACTTTGAAGAGCAGAAGAGCAGTGGAATAAGTCAGAAAAGCAGTGGATTAAGAAACAGGAGTAGGTTAAAGTTATCCAAGAGCTGCCAAAGGGATTTAAGTGAAATAGTGGCAAGCAAACATTTTTAAACACAGATAAGTTTCCTTGTGCTGCTAAGCTGTGGCTGAAAGAGCAATGGCAGAAGAGAATATTTTAGTGGTACAAACAAGTCCAAACCAGTGACTCCCACACAGACTGGGATGGTCTTGCACACAGGCAGCACCACAGGTCCACAGGTAACTTCTGCAGGGTCCTGGTGCACTCCTTGGAAGTTCACACGAACAGAAAAGGTGTAGGTTACTACAATGCCCAAGGAAAGTAATACCATCACAGCTGGAAGGGCACCTTCAGAAATCCACAGCAAGGAGCCCACAGAATTAGGTCACCCAACTGATTGAAGCTGCAACCTGCTCATAAATATAAGACTGACCCAGACAAGTCTCTCTTACCTAACATTTTCACAGGTGAAAGCAAACAATTGAGCCAGGAGGATGCAATTTGATTGTGGTAAGAAAAAACCAACTGCTTTAATAAACAGGAGAAGTCTGTACCACCAAACACACACAGACCCAGAACCTCCACAACAGCTGTATGAAAAGTGATATTAACATATAAACTCTAACCTTTTCCAGCCACACAGGACACTTGTACCACTCAGCTGTGCGGGTTAGGATGATTCCTAACTTAAAAAAAAATATGGACAGTAATTAATCAAAAAAAACCCCCACAGCCATCATGAGAATTAAAACTTTTATTAGTGTATTCACATATTAGGCAAATGCAACACGCATGAAGCTTATTTCTTAGGTTCACAAGTTCTACCAATACATTAGTCTACTGGTAAAACTAGCACAAACTGGTAACTGCTTTGCCAATTTTTAAAAGGTGTCTGGCCCACTTTTTCAAGGCTTGATTTTTGGTATTGCTTCTATGTCATTATGGCATAAAAATATCCATCACTATCATCAATTCATTCAAGTGATTAAAAGCTGTAACACTGGCCACATTTTTGTTCTCAAAGCTAAGTTATCACTAGCTGCACTTACAAAGTACAGTACTAGTGTAATGGATGAGACAATGGGAAAAACAGACAAAGGCAATCCTGCTACTGCCACAATAACAAAAGAATGACAGACAGCTAGATCACAAGATTGTTAGTAAGATGTGTATTTTTCAAGTTCAGAATAACCCTTCTATACAGTTTCCCAACCCATCCCCAACCCAGACTTATTTGTAGAATATATTTCAGAATATTTTTTAATTAATATGGTGCTGCTGTAGTGTCCAAAGGTTCACAATAACATGCACTGTCATGAAGAACCCAGAAAGTCCTCCTTCGCTGGTCATACCTCAGCAACCACTATCCTAGAGGTTTTGCAGAAGCAACTACTTTTAATAACAAGGCCCATTATGACATAATGAATGCGTGTGATCTGGTGTGTAAGTAAGCTACACAAAGCCACTCAGATCAGAAATTTTAATTCTGTTACTGAAATATGTTAAGAAGCTGCATCTATTTAAAACCTAAACAAAAAGAGTCTAGTTTACCCTGGGAAAGGATTTTTCAAGGTATCAGGCTCCAGAAACTAAACCCCATTATTTTTAGCAACATCTGTTCAATGAAAAAATACAGATGTAAGGGGCAAGCCAATAACCTTGTGTAGTTAGTCCAGTATCAAATGCTACAGTAAATTCTTACTCCATGAGAAAAAAACCACTGATTTAAATGATTTAAGGTACAAAGAGTCCCAAATTACAACACTACCAGCAATAGTGCTGGTACCAGATGCATCAACTCAGGTGGGTAGGGAAAAGTAGACTCCTGGTGTGATGGATACTTGGAATTTATAATATGAATTCATTTTAGGCCCCATTAAGTATATAAAGTGCCTTAAGATTACACAGAGGAATCTCAAGACATTTCTTTCCCTTCCAATGGAGGGATTTTCTTTTTCTTTAAGAAGGCAGCAAAAAGTTAAGCTTTTCTACAAGGAAAGTCTGCTTTTTATGTTTAGGACTACTCAAAAACCTGCTTATATAAAAAAATAGAAAAGAATAAGGGAGTAGAGTCTTGGAATCCTTTGAGATACTTGCCCCAATCAAAAAACCAAACGACTATTTATGGGAATAAAATGCAGAACAGCACAATACTGTGATATTTGAGATCATGATACATTATCTGTACGTATATTTAGCTATTCATGTTATTGATAAACCATTAGGACACTCAATTATATACCCAATAAAAACACCATTAAAGAATCTTTAGAACTGTCCCTTCTTTCTGAAGAAGGCTTTTCTATACACTAAATTTTCATCTAGTATCAGAGTATAGGAAACAGAATCCACAAGGTGCTTTAACTGATGAGACCTCAAGTGCTGTTTTCTTTTTTTAATTCATTTTTTTTCTTTCTTTTTGATTCATTTTTTCTTTCTTTTTTTTTTTTTGTGTTTTTTTTTTAAATCTTTTTTTTTCTTTCTTTTTTAAAAACCTTTTTTGGATAGTAAACAGTTCATGGGGACCACACACAAATACTACGACAGAGGAGCTGTTATATTAAGTCTGTAGTTGGACTTGATATTTAGCCCACTGGTAAGGGAGGAGGGTTTTAGGACATGCTGGAGCAGCGTACTGAAGGGGAGCCCATCTGAGTCAGTACTTTGTCCAGCCACTGCAGAGGTCCATTCAGATGAAGTTCAATCCAGCAAGGAGTGCTTGTTACCGTTTGCCGCCTGGAAAACAAAGAAACAGGGAAATGGGAAGTCAGAAAGGAGCTCTGGTTGCCATAAAATTCTCCACCGTGTGATTAGGTTTGTTTCCACTCATATCTACTACACAGAAAGACAGAAACCCGCAACCATTACCATAATTGTTACTAAACTTTTTTCAGTCTTTCAGGAAAAAAAACTCAACCAGCTCCAAAATTCCAAAACACTCCACACCTGGAAGACACATAAATAATTACATGTTTGTCCTAATACATCAAGAATATTTGACTCTGGAGAGTAACAGCAGTATTTGCTTCCAGTGCCACACCACAGGACTTACTTGTAAAAAGAAATTCAGAACTGAAGGGTGTCCAGCTGATGAAGTGTTCACATCAGAGATAACTGTGTGCAGATGTATGTCAACCTTCAGAGAGTCTGCATGCTTAAATGGGTTTGAATTCTGTAGATAACTACTGAGAAATATGGAATAGAATCCCTTGGCTGCCAGTGTGGCCAAAGAGCACAGTGCTGTGGTGATCACAAGGTTTGGCTTTTTGGAGGAAATGACATGACAAATGTATAAGGAAACTCATAGATGTTGTCAGAAACACTACAACGAAACATGGTGTGTGGTTATACTGTGCTAACTGATGGTATCTCAAAGGAACATCAAACTTCATTTCTGATTTCCTGTAATCTTACACTTCTACATGTGTTTTGTACTGTAACATCCTCACACAAACAATTTAAGTAAAAATTACATTTCCCTTTGTCTTTTATACTAACTTGCCTATCATTTTCCACAATAGAAGCCCTTAATTAGATACCACATAGCAAGCCTCAGTAAAGCTGAAGGACTGACAACCATAGAAGCTTCATTCACTCTGCCATAATATCCTTGGTTCAGAGACCTGTTATTCAAAAATCTTCCTTCTCATCTCCAAAGTAGTCAGAATTGGACATACTCTGCCTGAGAAATCCTGTTATTTCACTGTACCCACTCCAGGCATGGGAGTTTTCCCTAAGTAGACTGGCAAGACTACTGTTGCTAAGCCAGTTTTATCTTGTAATTCCAGCTATCCCAAGATTCAAGGGCAGCAAATTAGTCAGACGCAAACCCAGCCCCTTAATTTTTACTGTCGGCACTGCAGCCCTTTGCTTTAAGGAGATCTGTTTATATAAACAGAGGAATTGAAAAGGCACAAAGATTAAGCCAGTGAAGAGATTGATTTCAAAAGTTTCACATTTTCTAGAAGACAGCAGCTGAGGACTGTGCTCTCTCACCACTCTACAGAACAGTTATCCCCAAATGCCTATGCTAGAACAAAGTGATGTAACAGAAAAACAACCTAAACCACAGAAAACATAATTCCATTTATTCTTGAATCCTCTTCCAAAGAGGGAAGTCCATTATTCCACTGCTGTCAACTCCCCTAAGATGTGTTTCACAACATACTTCCTCAAAATGTTGTAACTGGTTCTGTTCAACAGCCCTGGCTTTGCACTACACCAGCAAAAACTGAAAAAGTGACAGTCAGTGAGCAACATCTCAAAGCTAAAAACTCAGCCTCTCACACCCATGGATTTCCAGTTCATGTATCACTAATTACACCTCTACTGAACTTTTTTCAGAGGATGATGCTAGACCTGGATAGTTCCCGTCCCAACGTGAACACCTGACTGGTGATCTGAACTTCTACCACCTCAACTCAAGCCAACATGTAACGAGCAAAGAGCTGTGAGCTATTTTGCCTACCAAGCTTATAAAATGTATCGCCTCGACGTACCCACACCTTCATGCACATACGCCTAAAATGCAAGTAATGCTTTGGCTTTGCCCAAGCCTGTCCCATGAGAAATGTTTTTTCACACAGTAATGAAGCACAGGAGTTTTAACAAGAAAGATGGATTTTACAGTGCTTCCTGGTCTGTTTTCAAAAGTCAGACTACATTCATTTAAATTTAAGGTTGTGTTTTCTGGAGCCATCTCTTCTTGCTTTAATCCCAACTGCAATGTAATTTACACGTTTTTGTACATTAATAATTTATTAGCATAATTTTAAACAGAAATGCAAAAAACTAGTTCAGCATTATGTCCATAATCAGTTTCTGTGCTATCCTGGCTGTATTTCCACTGCAGCTTTTCCAATCCTATGATCTAAAAACAGTATAGACTAACAACCAACATTCTCCCCACTTAGAAATAACTTGACTAAAAGTTTTAACCCAGCACTTACACTCCATTCACTTCAAGCTGCCTCCATATAATCTGACTGATTAAGCTCTTCTTCTGTTCAGATTGAATGCTGTATTTAATTATGCCTAAGTGTATACATACTCCTTCAGAGCCAAATCCAATAGCTCTTTAAACATGAGTCAGATTTTTTCTTATGCACCTCTTCCTAACATAGAGGTACCAATTTATTCCATTACTCAAATTTCTCATTTCATCTAATTAGACTATTACAAAATTGGTTTCATTCAGCTGAGAAACCTCCCCCACGTACTGGTATTAATATATACATGCATGCACTTCAAGAGCAGATAAAGAAATCAAACCCTCTGGATCCACAGTGGAACCTGTATGCCATTATTCAACTTCAGAAACAATACGGATTGAAAAAATCACCATGTATTGCATTAGGGTATTGACATGCCAGGCTTCATTTTTCAGTGGACCATTTCTGGAGACGTTTAAGGGGTTTGTTTAAAACTGCATCTCTAGATCTCCAAAATAGTGAAACCTTTGAAACTGCTCTGTTAGAAGTCAATTCCTTTTCTGGCTGAATTACCATACTACATTAAAAACAGTCACTTGTCCTCAGCTACAGCTCTTAATTTTTGCTAATAGAGAATACAACTGGAATCTATTCAAAAGCATCTAAAGTGCTATTTTTTCCACTCAAAGATCATTTTTTAGAAGTTTTATTACACAAACACAGTAGTCTTATTCCTAAAAAGCTTTTTCCACTGCAAGTTCCAAAGTACTTGCCACCTCTGAAATGCATGCTGTCCAGCAATTTCAGTCTGCAAGAGGCATTCCAAGTGACTCCAAGTCTTTCTGTTGGGTACCACCAAACCCCATCCCACACCACAACCTAAGGAACTCGTACTACACTCAGAACAGAGACCAAAATGACTGCATGTCTAACAAACAGCAAATAATCTCCCAGCACAAACTGAAATTTCTAGATGTTGTCAGGGATTTCACCACACTGTGCAAGCCAGCAGGACTGAGCAAGGGAACAGAACTTTGACGACATTCCTTGCTCAACAGTTGGCTCCAGTGCAGCACTAAAATCAGTTTATGGACTTTGTAACTTAGCAGTTCCACAGTTGAGGGGGAGAAAAAGGAAAATATGGGTTCAATTTGCAGACAGCGTACCCACAATAGCAACAAGAAGTCTCTATACATAGCTTACAAGTCAGACAGAAAGAGTATATTAGTGAAAGAACAAAAATTATTAACTCTAAAAGCACTGAGATTTTTTTCTTACCTGTATTCAGCCCCCCATCCTTTAACAAAACTCATTCTTATGGTACACATTCTAGTAAGCTGATAAACTGCTTCAAAGCCCTGATTCACAGATTGAGCCAGAAGAGCAGCAAATTCTTGGTTATTGAAGATTTTTAGGTTGCATCCTATAAAGAAAAGAGAGTCAAAAGGGTACAGTCAGTGAACACCTGTGTTTGCCACACAAAAGCCCAAACCCATGCAGGAGTTATGAAAAGGAAAGCAAACGCTGTCCAGCGAATACCTTCACTGGGTATTTTCTCATGAGACCTTTGGTAGGCTACTAACCTGGTGGAATTTTGCACACAGTTGCAGGATGCCAGCCATATCTTTGATTACAGTTGGGGCTCTGAACAAAAATCGCACTATCACTTAGGCACTCAGCAAAAACTTCTCCACCAATGTAATAGAGACGCACTCCCCTCCCTGTAGCAAAATTCACAGGAACTCCAGTTATTATATGACCCAAGCAGATTAGGAAACAAGGGAGTATTTTTGTCAGAAAAGGCCAAGTTTTTTCCTTACAACAGAAACAGAAATCAATTATCCACAGGACCTCACTGCTGTGCCGACAGCTGTAGCAGGAGCAGAACACAATTAACTTGCATTTTTCTACCAGGAATGCACAATATTTGGAGGAGAAGCAGCATAAATTTGGTCAAAAGCAAGACAGAACTTTCTGGCCGTATGATGAGTTGTAACCAAATCCAAGCTCGGAAGCAGTGTTCATTAAAACAGAATCAAAACTTGAGCTAATATTGAAGTGTTGTATGTGAAGCAGCACAGGCCACTGTGGCTAAAAAGGAAAACACAAGTATACCACTTCAACATTCTCTGCTTACATGCACCCACACTATTTCACAACCCACTGCATACCACTCTGCTGCTTTATCAAAAACAATAGGACTTCTTTTAGCTCTATTACCAAAAAATACCTGTATGAAATACTATTGTCCACTTCTAAACTCTTGTTTCCTCTCTTGGACTGGGAAACAGATCTGTATAGGTTATTTGTAGTAGAAGAAGGTAAATCATGTACAGTTGATCTCCCAAAGAAAACCATTTATCATTAACAGATCCTCTTTTTAAAGGCCATAGTTTCCATTCCTTTTTTTCTTTAAAACAGTTTTTCAACAAAATGTGATCTGCCTCATTACAGAGAGAGGTTCATTGCATCTTTGCTTTTCCTCATCATTGATCATTTTGACCAGTCAGCATAGGCACAGATTGGGTTTCTGCAGATCTAAAACAAGACAAGCATTTAGATTTGCCATTTGGACTTGGCATAGAGGGAGTTGGAAGGTCCTACAAAAGAGGTTGAAATTTTACTAAAAGTAAAAACAAAAAAAATTTTGTGAATGTTTCTAACAGAAGAATCCATGGGGAAAAATAAGTTTATTCAAGAATCTAGAGCCAAAACACTGCACTGTGGAAAACAACATTCTTTGACTAACCATTACAAAGCAAATCTTAATCATGTCAGAACAGCATCTTATCTCAATGGCAGCTTTTCCCATTTCAGAAAAGAATTCAAGAAGTACTACCAACATCCATTCTGCATTTTATAAACTAGAATAAACTAAGCAGCATGTTAATATTTTGCAATTAAAGTGTAAATTCTGATTACAAGCAACTCTGACTATAAATGCTGCTCAGGGCAGAGAAGTCCAAAAGGAGCCTGAAAGAAAAAAACAATCTCTTGGGATGCTTTCATGCACCATCTTCTTCCAAAAGGCGAAACCAGCAACACAAGAAAAAGAAATCCCACTGAGCTGAGTGGCTTCCTTGTGTGCTGCCTGCAGCCTGAGAGCTTTGTGAATGCTGCTGCAACCACGTTAGGGGCTACTGATTGAGGAAAGGCAGCTCCTTTCAGCTCCAGCCATCACTACATCTCCTCCCAGTTCCAACTGGCTTTACTAGCAGAAGCTGCTACATTTCTGCTTGATTTCAAAAGTTGTGACCTCTGTGGTTTTCCACTTCTGTCCTTAGCCAGAGAGAACAAACTTTCCTTGGCAAGCCCTGAGAGATAAGGTTGATGTCTGGCAGCAGAAGGGTGAAAGGAACCCAAAACACATCCTACGTGGATCATACCAGAAAAATTAGCCGACAAAATTAAATTAGATAGTTAAAAGATCAGAGATCTTCACCTATGTGTCGTCTTGTCATTTCCACCGTAGCATTTCTGTTTACATTGGAAAGCAGACCTAGACAAAATCGCTCGGAATTTGATGGATCTGTGAAGCCATCTACAGTCAGGGAAGGCTGTGATGCATGGAAGGTTTCTCCCACTCTTTGATTCAATTCATAATATGCTATTGAACACCAAAATGCAGGCTCCGAGTAAGTAACCGGTTGCAAGTCTGAAGAAAAATAAAATTAAAAAAAGCCAAGCTTAACATAGAACTTGAAGCTGAAAGTAGATCCATCTTCCCTGCTATTTGTGTCTCCAGAAACGACAGCGGGTAGTCTCGTCAAACTACTCAAATTATATTTTGCTTGCTGTCCTTTTTACCTACCCCAGTGAACAGAATGGAATTCAATCTTCCACACAAGGGAAGAAGGAGGGGGAGAAGGGGTGATCTAATCTGACCACAGCTCATTTAGTTCAGTACTTGCATTTTGCTCAGCAAAATGATTAAGCTAATGGTGCTCTAAGCGCCAGACGTTGAGACATTCCTGTTGCCTTTCTGTAACTTGAAAACATTTTGGCAGTGTAAAAGAAAAGATTAAACTATCAAACACTGAACAACACAAAGGAAAAAACAATATGAAAATTCTCTTCTCTTGTATTACACTAGATCTTATACTGTCTCTTTATCTAAATGTAGTTCTAAGCTCCTTCTACTCTCCCCTACAAGAGCCCAGTATCTTCCCTTTGCATCTTCAACTTTTCCTGTACTACTTCCCCTTTTTATCTACTCTAACTACTTACTCAGCATTCTGAACAGCATTTTCCTGTCACATCCTGTCACCATTCCTTAAACAAACCCAGGGCAATCTGATATTCCTGAGGCATTTGCACAGACATACAGCAATGGCACCTGATCAAAGAAGGTGGGCAGCTAACGTGGGAGCAGCAACTGTGCTGCAGTTACAGGGGAAACAGCACATGAGAGGAGCAGCAGAACACACACACACGAGAGACAGCAAGTCTGGACAGCATTATGGACAGGCAAATGTCCTTTAAACTGTTTTATAACTGCTACTCCAATGCTAGGAGCTCAATAGTTACAGAAATAGAGCAGTTCTTAACACATTATTAACCCAGTCCTATTATATTTAACATCAGGAAGCCAACCCAACACTCACCCTCCAATACAACTCTTAATTTCTCAAAGTACATTTTCACTTTTAAGGTAATTATATATATGTATAATGAAGAGTCACCACACAGAGAGAAATAATTATAAGTATTTCCAGCTTACCCAGACTGTGATTAACTGGAGAGAGAGTACTAGGAGACAGCTCTGCTGGAGATCCTGTTGAAGCAATACAGACAGTTCCAGAGCAAATGGCTTTTGTTATTTCAGATGTGCAGGCACAACCATTATCTACATCAGTTTTACACTGATTTTTTTTCAGAATAAGAAACCTCGGAAATCCTACAATCAGTTTTCCAGGATATCACACACTTACTCTGAATTAAGATTTCATTTAATTTTCCAGACTTCTGGGAACCTAACCCTCCTCGTAAAGACTCAGTTAACTTAGTGTTGTATTTGGCAGAGCTCTCGCTTCATGCACACTCTGTGAACATTATTTATGCACTTCTCCAGTGAGAAGGTAGTGACTTCCCAAATTCTGTGAAATAAAACTAAGAAAGAGTGGATAAGACAAGCAAGATACTGCCTTTCTGCTTTCAGAGAAGGTTTATCTTGGAAAAGAGAAGGCTTAGGGGTGACCTAATGTGGCCTTGAGAAGCTGAAGGGAGCCTGCAAGAAAGATGGGGAGGGACTGTTTGCATGTAGTGACAAGACAAAGGGGAATGGCTTCAAACTGGAAGAGATTTAGATTAAGTATTAGGAAAAAGCTCTTCACTGTGAGGGCAGTGAGGCCCTGGCACAGTTGTGGCTGTCCCACCTCTGGAAGTGTCCAAGGCCACGTTGGATGGGGCTCTAAGCAACTTGATTCAGCGGAAGGTGGCCCTGACCATGGCAGAGGGGTTGGAACAAGATGGTCTTTGAGGCCCCTTCCCACCCAAACGATTCTATGATTTTATGATGCTGGGATCTCCAGAAAAGAACAAGCTAGATTTCCTCATTTGAGGAAATTATTCTTTCCCAAAAGTTAAAAACTCAGAAAAACATGAACCCTTCAACACAATTTACATACTAGAAGGCAAAATACAGAGAGGCTTTCACCAAAACATTCCTACAATGATTACCAAAGTCAGACTGTTTTAACTAAGGTATCTATTGTCACATAGTGGGAAAATACTGCAGTTCTTACAGAAATTGGTGCAGTTGATTCCAACTAACAAAAACTGGTTGCTAGAATTAGCTAACCAAGCACACCCAAGTCTGCCAGCACACAGCAGGAGGTTCTTATCCAGCACATTAACTGTGCTTTGTCCAAGTCTAAGGTCAACCACATTCTGCAGAAATCCTCTCATACAAAGGCACAAATGCCTTAATGTTTCTAGAACTTTTTCCATAGAGCCATACACACAAGAATTAATTTGAAACATAACAAAAGTGATAAGGTTGTCAGAGTTACAGGAGGGTTCTCAGAACACAGATTGTCTGCAACTTGTTTATTAGGCCAACAGACATTTTGCTTCAATTAACCTGTTTACCAGGGGATGGCTGAAACCAACTAACTATTAAAATCTATTTTAAGGCATTCTGGTGAAGATTTAATTAGACTTGTATGTTTCTCTTAAGAAACAAATGTGATGTACTTAATATAGCACAGAATGTTTCAAAAGCATTCCCCCAGCAAAAAGTAATTCTGTTCATGAAAGACTGGAAGTGGTATTTTAAATTGAAAACACCAGGTTGTACAGAGGAAAACTGCCACCATCTTTTGGCTGAATTCACACTCCTTTGCAGAGGGATCACAGAAATCCAAAGCCTTGAAAGCAGTAAAAACCAAGTGTTACCTGTATCCATACTTTGGTTCAACTGCTGGTCACTTGTTTCTCCATCTTCACTGATATACCCTGGAGGAGGTGTTTCTGCAAAAAAAAGAAAAATCCACTGACTGCTTGAACGACTGGGGAAACTTTTGTAAAGACTTGGTGTTTTTGTCATCATGTCTTCACAAGCTCCATGACACCTGAACACTGAATCAGAATGTCACTTTCCTGTCTCTTTTTCCTTTAAGCAGGACTTCAAACACATTACCTGCCTTTTTGTTATGGAAAATGCACCTTCTCTTGTACGCTCAAATATGTTATGTAACTAAGACAATCCTTGTTTGTTCTGTTTAAGACAAGATACAGTCACTACAATGAGCAACAATTTTGCAACTGTGATCAACAGCTTTCATACTTAGTAGAATTACAAATGAAAAAACCCATCTGGTGGCTTCCACAAAAAAATAATGTGAACTGTCTTTATGTAGTGTAACCACCAGATCAGATCAGATCCCCTCCCACACCTTACTGAAGTTGTAGATTTAAAGGTTATTTTTCAGTTCAGTCTCCAAATCCACCTTTCTTCAACACTCAACAATTGATTTCTGTCATTTATAATAACCACATTAACTAACTAATTACACTGCACAAGCTCCATTAATATTACTACTACTACTTCTAAGCGCTATTAAAACCATCATCTATTAACCAGCTTTCTTTAAAGACAGAGTTTCAAAGACCAAAGTAAACTCAGTACCAACTTTGAAGCATTCTGATACCAGAAACTGTGTCTAACTGCACAGAAATATCTTCAAAACCCAGGAGACTATGCATGTTCCTCTTCTCCATTCAAAATGTTCTTTGTAATCCAGATAATGAGTTAACCAACTGCCTTTCAGGAAATAATTTTCTTTGAACTGGGCAAATGTCTTTTCCTACATATTAAAGGCGAAACCTGGATTTCTTTAGTGAAAGTGTTTGAAGCCAACTATCTCTACAATCACCTTAGAATTGTCTCTGAAACTTCCAAGGATTAAATACTTTTAATTACATTATTACCAAACAGAAGAAATTTAAAGATAAAACCTTTTTGCTTAAGACGTAAAATAAAATCATATCAAATATCATGTCTAAGATGTACAGCAATACAGTAAGATCAGAAGGAAGTCAGCAAGAGGAAACTAGATGAAGTCAGATGATTAAATTAAAATGAACTGAGAGAATTTAATCTTGGATTCATTCTGTAAAACGTGTGTGCTAAATATAGATGTAAGAAAATTCAAGTGAGAAATTAAAAGGATGATTAAGGGAAATCTTCACTAGGAATAACTCTTACAACAAAAATCATACCTGCTTTGAACATTTTTTACAGAATCCATTGTGATAAAGTGGACTCCACCCTTGTCCAAACCATTTGCTGTAGTTAAGCCCACAGCCACGGCAAAAGGTCAATACCCATTTCCAGTCCAACCCACGCCTCCTGTTTCCAGTTGCTAATCTAGGCTCTTTGGCACAGATATTTTCCATGTCCACCTAGTACTATGAATAGTTTAGGGTCAGAGGTCGAGCACCACCACAGCTGGACATAAAAGCTCAGGTGCAGCATTAAAAATTTTCAGTAGCTTGGGTGCTGCCAGGAGTGTGGATGATGCAGCTCAGCACAAACACAACCTGGAGGAGAACACAGAGCTCCCAAAGGCCATCCTGCACCTTCATCACCAACATCTTCCCAGCTGCAGGTGAAACCAACCTCTCTTGTAGACCAAATACTGAGGCAGTACTGGGGTGCAAAGTTACCATGGTCAGCCTGACGTGCTGCTACAGAAAACGGTTCTCTGAAAAAGGCTAAGGGACACAGGAGTTATCAGAATCCAGCTAAGTGTTCAAGATTAAGTCAGCAAGGTCAAATAAAATAAGATCCCGTGATATGAACACAAGAGGAAGGTGTGAGGGACAAAGAGAAGGAGGCGAGGTGTGGTTAGCTGCATAAACATTTGAAGATCATGTGAATATCCTCAGTCACCTTGAACAAACTTCCTGCAAATAACTACCTCAGCTCATTTGCATAGAATTGGATTTGCAAAAGGTGGCTTTCCAGTAAGTTGTTTGCAAATGCTATCAAAAGCCCTCCAACTGAGCCAAAAAAGTATATATAAGTTGAGAAAGCAACACCAACTTCTAGCACCTTAAATTGCTTTTTAAAGGTGGCAACTGATGTAGCCCAAATTAAACAGAAGAGATCAAATTAATTGATTTTTAATGCTACTTCAATTCTTGGATCTATTTAAAAGAAAACACGAACACATCCTGTGTAACACATAGATATAATTTGCACACTGCACAAATTCGACTTTCAAGGCAGTCATCTTATTCTTTCTGAGACTCCATATTCTTTCTGAGACTCCAGATGTGAATTTCCAGCTTGTTCATAACATGGATGCATTAAACATTTATGAGCAAACTTCAGCCTTACTTGGTGTTACACTCCAGGCAACTTCCTGAAGAGATAGGAAACAGGAAGTTGGGGCAGGAAACAGAGGTCACACATTTCGCTTCAATGAGGGTAACGGGTTTGGGTGCACTGCAGCAGATTAGCCTTGGTATTTGTTTTGGGATGGGAAAGGGGCAAAGAGGGGGAGGAGGAATTCTTTAGCAGTTCAGTGCTATTGGGCTGTTTTTTCATACTAAAAAGACAAAACTGTGTGCACCCAACAGCAACAAAAAGCCAAAGCAGACCTTGACCAATCGTGAACTACAGACCAAGACATTTTTTAAGTCACTGCTTTGCAACTTAAAAGTTTTCTCCACATATTACAGTGATGAGACTGAGCATCAGTTTATTACTCAATCTACAATGCACAGCATTGGCAACCCTTGTATGTGTGTGAAATAGGCTTGAAGTGTAAGACGAAGGTCTATTTTGTATTTGTTAGCATTCTGAATATTAAATAAGCTACTGAAACCAAGCAAGCTATTGTGAAACCACAGTTTCACACAGTTCAGTTGGTTAGGACACGGTGCTAGTAACACTAAGGTTGTGGGTTTGATCCCTGTATGGGCCATTCACTTCAGAGATGGACTCGATGATCCTTCTGAGGAGGGAGAGCCTGAGGGAACTGGGGGTGTTCAGCCTGGAGAAGAGGAGGCTCAGAGGTGACCTCAGCACTGTCTGCAACTCCCTGAAGGGAAGTTCTGGCCAGGTGGGGGTTGGTCTCTTCTCCCAGGCACTCAGCAATAGGACAAGGGGGCA
>JAWWEV010000095.1:70045198-70056447 GCA_035583235.1 Hafferia zeledoni
ACTCAAGGTGTGGCCTCACCAACGCAGAGTACAGGGGAAGTGCTTTCTAAGTACTGACAATTAGCATTTTTCACTATTATAGCCTAAAATGTCTACAAATCAGAGAGCAGCAATGCCATTTATATTACCTGTCTCTGCAAAAAGCACCTTAGCTGGCTGTACAGCCAAGTGCCTCAACAAAAGCTCACTGTAAAATGCAGTTTTTGGCTGGCCTAAGTCTCTCACCTGGTCATGGTTTCTTTTCTCCATGCCAGAGGAGACAGGGGAAAGGTTACTTGTACTATGCTCACATAGATAACATTAAAATGATCTGCAATACCAACACAAACATTGAGTTCCTTTCATGAGATATCCACTATACTCCTCCTCTGAATCATTCTGCATCCCTGCAGAACTGACCAATGTCTTTTCCTGCATCTCCCTCGTCCCATATTACAGTGACAAAATGTCATCTGCTCACTCAAGTGTACATAACCAGGCACACACATTCATCAAACAGAATGACTCAAAGCTACAGCAGTTCATTCCTGCTTGAGAATGACATGAAGTTACACAGAGGCCCTGATCTCATTTTCTTGCAACAGAAAATGCAAAGATTCAGTAATTCAGTGCAAAGTTATCATTTCTCTTCCAAGCACCTGCAAGAGGGATCAGCTAAAACTTAATGAATGTCACATTAAAAATACAAGTGTGAATTCTTCTAAAAGATTATTTACACGGACCAGCAGTGGCACTTGTCCTTAAGAGAAAATGGACAAAGATTCCATGGAGAGCATTCTGTGGCAGCACATGGGGCAGAAAATCAGACCCCAAAAAAATTCTGTTAAAGGGCAGCAAATGAATATCTACAGATATTTACACACCAGTACAGGTGGACAGGTAGCCTGACATGGGATTCTCCCCTTCTTCAAAGGAGAGACAGAACCTGTTAAGTCTAGGAAAAGAATATTAAGCAATGGCTAAGAAAGCCCTGGATTCCCAAAAAAAGAGTTCTTGCAGAACTGAAAGCACAGATTTCTCTTTCAGCAAAAGCTCAACAACACAACAGTAAAGCTGTCAGCTGGACAACTCAGCTCCTACAACTACAAGTGCTTCCCTAAGAGTCTCCAGCCCCTCAGATTTACTTATTGAAGCAACAAGCTTTATACAGATAATAAATAAAATAAAAATAATAGAATTTGTTCCCCTTCTTCCCCAGAATTCAAAAGCAGACTTTTATTCTTCAAGCACATGTAACACAGATTACTTGCTCAAAATGGTAACTGCACCTTCTCTCCCTGCCTTCCTCCTCCACGTACACATTCAGGACACACTACAGAAAAAAATATTTATGTATGTGCATATTTAGTGGAATATAAATCAGGAGCCATTACACAACTTCTCATCTTTCAGAATGCTTTTACGAATAAAGTTTACATAGAATTTATAAAGTATATTCAGAATCATTACATCAAATACAAAATGCAGCACCTGAACCAAGGAGAATGACATAATAACCTTCCTTATAAATGGATGTATGCTAAAAAATTAACACATCAAAATAGCCAGAAAAGCAGGAGGCACAGGACACAATTAACCTCTCCAACACTGTGGGAAAAGAAAAAAAGTCACTGAATAACTCCCATTTACTTCATATTAAAACTTCAAGGATGTCTACAGGGGACACAAAAGTAGAACATGATGTACAAAAGATACTGTGTTAAAGCCCAGTATCTGAGCTGCCCAGTGCACCTCTCAGGACTAGTAGTTTCTTCCAGTTTTGCAGAGTACCAGGTCAACAAGTCATCTTGGTGAACAGTATGTGCTTCTGTTGCTTTTTCTAAAGGTACACTTCTCCTGCTCACACATGCAACAAACTGCCTACAAAGGCAAAAATACAGATATAAGAGGCCTCTTGAAAGCACTTTATCCTCTTCCCTTCTCCCAAATCCTGACCATTGTCAGGCAAGATAAAGCAGCCAACAACAATCAGTGCTGCCTTTATTTCTGTCTCAAAGCTGGGAGCTGCTGGAAGGACAGCGCCTCCAAGGTCAAGAGCAATTTTCCCAGGATGCCATGGACAGCAAGCTGAAGTAAAACATCTATTTCTTTTCTTGTTGATCATATGGCCTGTTCAGACACAGATCCTATCAAGGAGTCTTTTTACTCTCTGTTCGCAGTCAGGTGAGGAGCAAAGCCTGAGAACCTTCTGAATGGCAAGGCTGAGCAACACAGAGATGGTGTTCAGGACTGAGAAACAAGAGACATGCAACGGAGCTCAGCCTCCCTCAAGACTCAGCAGGGAGCTGGCCACAAGTCTTATGCTCAGAGACCAAAGATGTGGAGCATGCAAAAGCAGCCTACGGAAATCATAAGCTAAGGGCTTCCTTGGAAAATCTGCCCTGCAGTTCCCTCCTCTCAAACAAACACCACAGCTTTCAGCAACTCTGATCTCACCAACACTGAAGCAGTCTGACTGGAGATAAGAACCAAGGCACAGAAATACTCCCCCAAAAATCACATGTTCAAAAAACAACCACAAAACCAGTGACTTCTACATGCCCTGTATCCAGTGAACAGCATTCACAATGGCAGCTCTCCAGAGACTAACCAAGCAATGGGTAGAGGTAACCCAACCAAAAAAAAAAAAGAAATTAAACAAAAAATCTGTTATCATGTAGACCCACAAGCTCTGAGGATGTGGATATTTATGCTTTAAGATGGCACTCCTGAAATGGTAACTTGTAATTCCTACACTGCTGTCATTCATTACACTAATTTATCTAATAAAGGTTTTCTCACTGCTGCAGTTTCTCACAGTATCTATCTTTAGAAACTGAAACTACTCTATACATCTACCTATATTCTATATATCAGGCAGGGAGCTGAGAGGGCACCCAGGGCAGTTTCACATTAATGCTCTGTATTGTCCTAGACAGACCTTAAGAGAATCAGAAGTGTCAAAGGACAAAGTGTATGAAAACATATCCATCACAATATTGGCTGATATATTCCACAACAAATTGGTTTGTTAATAGCAGAAAGAAACCTCACAGGAGATCATATTTTCAACAGATATTAAAAAATGACCTTTATCTCAAGTTCTCCAACCACTGTTAGTCACAGTAGGTGTGGTGAAAGCTCTTCCCACAATCTAACAGGTACAGCTACCAAGCAAGGGCCAAGCCAAATAATTTTTCTCAACTACTCCATCATCCTCCAAGTGGGTGGGTGGCTGATGCTGCTCCTTGCGTGGGCTGTTTTGCAACTGATGGACAGCTGAGAAAACATGAGATATTTTGATTAACCTTCTCAAACTGTGTATTTGGGGTAGTGACGGGGAGAGATGAACTCTGCATTCATTTCTCTTGTCCATAGCCCTCAAAAAATGAGTTACCTTGGGAAAAAGATTACACTTAGAACAACAGTTACAGGTCCTTTAAATACTTTGTTTCAAATTGATAAAATACACACCCCTTTCAAGAAACAAACACACATAGGATACATAATGAGATGTGAATATAGGGAAGTCTGACTGACCCTGCTGCAGACCCTGCTGGCAGAAAGCTGGTGAAGCAGAGAATACACTGACCTTGATCCACATCTCTACAAAAACTAAAAAGACACATCAAATATCACATTACTAAGGCAGACGGTGTTTCCTGTAAGGTATTTCAAGTCAAGTTAAAGCTTGAGCCTTAGATGAAGCTTCCCCAAGTAACATACTGAGGAGGGCAACTGTGCCTCCACTGTTTGCTAAATAAACACAAAATTATATTGCCTCATTCTAAGACAAAATCAAGAATGCAACAGCAAAGGTGCCTGATTAGAGGCCTCTGTCTCCTCAGGCCCCAAAGAGAATACAGGACCCCGTGTTAGATACCACTGACAAAAATCTGAGTATGTGGGAGACCCCTAGAAATGAGACTCAAAGTCTATTCCCTGAGCTTCACAGACTGGAGCTTAGGCAGAAAAGATGTCTTGTAATCATGGCCAAGTCCTGAAGTCTTTGACATCTTGCTCATGATCCACACCCAGAACACGCATTTGAAGATGATGCCCACAAGTGCTCTTGCCTCACATGCAATTGCACAACATCTAAAGTGCTTTCCCAGGGACATCCAGCAGTTTCCTTTCCTCACTCCACCCACCAGGAGTCAACTCTGATCTACCAACACTTGCTCCCTGCTGAGGTGGCAGCTGCCCTGCTCTGTCTCTTTGTCCTGTGGCAGCCAAAGAGATGGCACTTTCAAAGGCTTGAGGAACATTTACATCCAAGTAAACGGTTATGTGGCTTCTTGCTAGCAGGAGAGAAATTAAATCCTTCCTGGAATGCCTGTGGTTGTTGGCCAGATCACTGAAGGGTTTCCACATGATGAACACACACAGTGACACTGGACTCCAGTAAAAATGTCTTCTCATCATTTAACAGAGTATTACAAAATTTTTTTAATGGCTGCCACCAACGCAGGTTGCAACAGGTGAAATCACCTTACTAGGCCTTCTGTTTTCTTCCTATATTCACCTAATTGAGAAGTAGAGGGGACAGAAGATTTTTGATTTTTTTTGCATCAGTCTGCAAGACAGGTACGTGGGACAAACAGAACATTAGACATCCAGAATTTAAATACAAGGAATTGAAAAGGCATTTTCATTATTATTTTATTATTATCTCTGTGGAATTCATCAGTATAGACAAGTCTGAATTCTTTCCCTGGTATGACTTTTAAGTTTATATTTAAGTTCCCCCCGCTATAATAGAAGGGGATATTTATGACAGAAGGACAGCAAAGAATTATCAATGAGGTTTGATGACTGGAGGCTGTGCTGGTGTAGCCTTACACAAACACAGCAAGGTTCAGAAGCCACTCTCGGAAATGTAGGTGGAATTCCTGAGAGGCACCTTTGAGTTATCTACTAAAGAGAAAAGACTTTTTCTACCAAACACCTGAAGTCAAACACCATTTCAAACACAACTTCAGTGTCACAAAGCTGCAAGATTCCACATCAGTTGGTATCAGCCTTTCTTCATGTTCAAAACAGCAAAACTACAGTGAGTTAAAATTATTTCCAGTATCAGAGGAACTTGACTTGAA
Source organism: Hafferia zeledoni (assembly GCA_035583235.1). NCBI lineage: Eukaryota > Metazoa > Chordata > Aves > Passeriformes > Thamnophilidae > Hafferia > Hafferia zeledoni. The sequence continues at coordinate 70,050,274 of JAWWEV010000095.1, forward strand.
GCCTCCCACAAAACTAAGGGGAAGTGCAGACCAGTTTATGGAGATAACGCACTAATTCAACCAAGGCGTATCTTTGAAATTCTGCCTATTTAAGTAAAACTCAAGCATGTGCTTTTTTTTGCACCAGGCTTTTCTCTATCCAAGTACCCAAGAAAATAGACCAAGCTTCCAAAGCAATGGTCCATTTACCAACAATTATAAGAGAAGATTTTAAGTGAAAATTTTCACCTCCCAGTCTACTGAAACTTGCTTGTGTACTTCATAATGAAAAGCCACAATTTGGAGGATCTTTTTCTGAACAGACACTGAAGTCAGATCACTGTGCACCACTGGTTGAAGGGGATTTCCCCAACCTCATTGTTCTTCTGCCAATTTTGAAGCATATGCAGCGAGATGTGAACTCACTCCAGCTCCTGATTGTTCTCTTGTATCCTGCCAGTCGGCTTCAAACAATGCATTGTGACAGAGGCCAAAGAAAGCTGCTCATGATGAGGCTATGGCACTGCACACAGTAAATTTTAGAAGTTTTCCACCAATCAGGGGCCAAGTCAGAGTAAGTGAACAAAAACAAGTAGTAAACAAGATACTGGAAATTACTTTTATTAAATTAGCAGGTGTAGATTACAGGCAGGATTAAAGCAGTAGGGAGCCTATCACCCAGCTATTTGTGATCAAAGCTGCAGCAGCAAAAGACCTCCAGTATTTTGTTTAGCCTATAAATTCTTGCCAGGCGAACAGCCAGAGCTGTGCATTAAGGAAGTTTTCCCTGTAAAACTGGGCAAGTTGTCATAAAACATTCACATGAGTAAAAACAGCACTCAGGTGTTTTGTTGCACTACCAAGAAAACTCAATTGGCTGACATGTACAGAAGAGTATAATGAGGAGAGGAATCTCCACCACACTCAATAGCTGATGGATATAAGGACATGAACTACTACAGCAAGCCAGGGAATACTTTTGTATTGACTGGGGCTGGGTAAAGACAGATTCCTCTATTGGAGAAAAAATGCTATTTATGAGACAATTTAGGGGTCAGTGTTGACAATAAAGCACAGTCAACATATTTTTCTTGAATTACTAATATGTCTTCTTAATGGCAGCATGAACTGCCATAAGCAGACATCACTCTTCCTAGTTAGAGCTCTCTATAAGGATCTCCTGAGCAGGTAAGTCACTGCAGTAATCACAAGTAGCCATTTTTCATTTGTCTAAAACTCAACAGCCCCAGCCCCAGTTGTTAACCTGACAATTAACTGCATTTAAAAATTAAGCAAGCCTTAACACTTATTTTTGATGCCAACTCTTCCTCCTTCCTATCATTAAAGCAATCCCAACAAGGACAGTTACTTGTACATAAAGAAATCTCACAAATTCCAACAGCTCATATTTTCTCCTCCAAATTTGCTTTCACATCACTGATACTTCAACAGAAAAAAAAATACCTTAAACTTATTCACTAAATAAATAATACACTCTACAGCAGTGAGGTAAAGTGGCATCACCAGTCCTTATGAAAAAAACAAAACAAAACAAAACACAATTTATAGACTGAAAAGTAACAGCAAACTGAAAACTTCTAATGTTACCTGAGAAAAAACAGCAGAGCCAAGGCCAAAATCCACATCCCCTGAGCCTTTATCCAGTGATCCGGTTAGTACACAAAATAATCCCCAAAATTCAACATTTTTTCCTTCTGACTCGAGATACAAGCTCCTTTGAACTATGCAGCATTTTGCTACTGGCCAAGTATCTTGCACATTTGTATTTTCACACGTTGACCCAACTCAAATGACATGGCAATACTTTCTGCTTGGCACACCAACTCCAACAAATTATGTGGGTAAGTCACATGGCTTCCTGAATTGCACGAGCTTAAAACTGGCAGCCCTAAGTATCTTTGTTTAATACTCTAAGACTTCCTTTTTCAGGATGACATCACTGTAAGATGCTGTAACCTGAGCTATGTCTATACTACAGCTTAACCTCAGCTACAGCAATTCAGTCCTCAACACCCGACACAGCTGGGGCAAAAACCAACAGTTATGTTTTAGTATTCGTAATTAAACCTCACTCAATTAACGGGAACACAATTGCTACTCTTAATTTCAATCAAGAGAGACCTTAAAGCTCATCTCAGGGCAGGGATCATGGGCAGGGACACCTTCCACTCGCTCAGGTTGCTCCAAGCCCTGTCCAGCCTGGCCTTGGACACTTCCAGTGATCCAGGGGCAGCCACAGCTTCTCTGCCCAACCTGTGCCAGGGCCTGCCCACCCTCACAGGGAAGAATTCCTTCCCAATATCCCATCTAACCCTGCCCTCTGGCACTGGGAAGCCATTCCCTGTGTCCTGTCCCTCCAGGCCCTCGTCCAAAGTCCCTCTCCAGCTCTTTAGGAGTCTTCGTATACTGGAAGGAGGTCTCCCTGGACAAAGAGGGATACATCAGGAATGAAGCCTTGCTGCTAAGTTGCCATTCGAGTACTAAGTTGTGGTAGTGGAAAAATACACTATAAGAGAAAAAAGCATTATCTTACACACACATTAATTCTGCATCCTTCCCTACACTGATGCTATGAATCACACAGGAGAAGGCAAAAAAATTAACTTTAGGCTATGATGTAAAAGCTAAGGAAGGGTTAAAGGAGAGGATGACAGTATTTAACTCCTTGGCTTACTCTGCTTTGATCCTCCACTGCACTCTCACACCCCACCCACGATGGAACCTCCCAATAAACAGGACCTACAGGTGGTGATGACCAGTTTACAACGTTTTTACTAAGAAATGCTCAAAGCACTGTTTTCAGAACAGGCTTCGAAAAGGCATTTATTTCAAGTACCTTTCTGAAGACAAGCACCACAGAAGTTGTACAGTTATTCAGCTCCTTCTGTGAGTAAGGGTATAAAAAAATGTACAATTCAGGAATAGTAATACTAGACAAGCTGCCATTTTCATGAACAGACTCACTTCTTCCACCAGTTTAAAAGACATTGAGAAATTTTTTAGGGAACACCAGTTATCTAATCTTTTAGTTTTCTGATAAAACATAAACTAAATTGATTTTTGAAATGGTGTTAAAGAAAATGCCTAAAAGGAGCTTTTAAACAGATGTAAGGAACATTTCTAACACTGTCCTGTTGACTGCTAAACTCAAGTTTAGAAATTAAATTTCACAGAGACTTGAAGTCAAATCTCACATGAATTTTTATTTCCCATTCTTGTCCACACAGCATCCAAAGGTGTTCTGCAACCTGGAGTTCCAACATGTCATTTTACACACATGGAATTAGGGCCAGCATCCTTTTGTCTGTAACTTTATCTTTTAGTCTTCTACAGAGAACACAAAGACAAGATTTAAGTCCCGCCATAATTATGGGGCTGACAAGCAAGGGCAGTTTGATCCTCCTCCTACACATTTCCAGAGAACACATCCAAAGTATTCACAGCACAAGATATCACCAGGAGGATTGCAGGACTGTGAAGTTAATCTTGGCCAAAACTCCCCAACATTTCAGCTCTCTCTTGCCATAATTCCAGGAAAGATCTTTGGCTTTGTTCTAAAGAATTATTTTTATTGAAATTCCTACAAGAGAAAAGCAGAGGGGGCTCTGCTTTATCCTCAATAATCCTGTCATGAGAAAAGAGAGACAGTTTATCAACAAACAATTTACAAGCATGTTCTTCCTGTAATCTCAGCAATAAAAATTGTACTTTAGTGAATTTTTAAGCACTGTCTCAAATAAATACACTTATTTTTGAAAGCTTAAGATGTTCAACTGTAGTATTGAAACATTTAGGGAACCAATTTACATCTAAGTGAATGCATCCAGACCAAGACATAGTAGATGGTTTGAGGACATTCTTTATATATAAAGCTTTGATTAAGAATCAATGTCCATCCCCCAATCTGAACAGTGAATTATCCCAGCTCTGCTGCAATGTTGTTTTAGGATCTGCCATGCCAATCCACCTGCCTGGTGCTGCCCTCTTTGCTAACTCACTCATCAATAGCTTAGCAGATGTTGGGAACTCTCCTAAAACAGTTTCAGAGAAACTTTTCCTCCTCCCCAGTTTAACTGTTGAAATCACCCATTTCCTATGGCTTTAACATGAGAAGGAACAAATTCATTTCTGTATTGCTCTCATCTGAAGTAACCTATTTTGGGGAAAGACATTAAAGCTTGAAAATCTATTCCAGAAGCCACATCAGGTTGACAACTCTGCTCTACTGGTGATCAAAAGCATTCTCAAAAGTAGGTTACTGCGGGCAGCTCTGTGATCACTTCCCTGACAAATATTCCCTAGGAATTAAAGAAAACATGCTTGCTGATATAACAGGTTTTACTCAAGAAAAACTGTGCTCTTTACACCTAAACTAGAAATCACTTTTTCTCAGTTATCTGAAGAAAAAGGCATCAAACAGTCGTATTTTTAAAATACTTGTTTCTTCTCAAGCACCAGTGCCAAGCCAGTTGTTCCATCTTTGAACAGGACATTTCTTTGCCTGGTAGACTACATCAGAAACACAACAAAATTAACATATATTGTACTTATTTCCAGGACACTGTACACAAATATAAGGGAAGTAGTCAAGTCTCAGTAGCATTATGCACTTTAACATAGTGCATAGAGCCTTTTAAGCTCCGAAGTCACACGGAGAAGAAACTCCTGGATATTTATTCACAAAAAACCCAAACAAACAAGAACCAAATGCAAAAGCATTAAAGCCTTCAGAAAGAGTCAATAAACATTTTATATATAATACATACTACTATATTTCTACTTCAAGGAAAAATATCAGAAAGGCATTCTGAACACAATGCTTACCTACCAACACATTATTTCCCAAGAAATCAGAGTGTGATTGGTTTCATGAGAGCAGTTTAAAACCCCCACTACTATTGGCTGTCGTGAAAAATATACAAGTTATGGCTTTAAAATATTTGAAATATTACTACTTCATCCTAACAAGCTTGAAGAAACACCAGTGTTAGTGAAGACAGTCGGTTATTCCAACCAACAACTTCACTTGTAGCTGTTTGCTTCACATTCCCAACACTCCCTCACAATCTTCCACATTCCCAAAACCATGGAACCCATTGTAGGGTTTTTAATTTGACTCTGGATCATACAAAAATTCAGAACTCATCTCATATTGGAAGTAGAAGCCAGGTGTTTTAAAAGTCTAATTGGGGACTGTAAATGTCATAGATCACCTACATCATTCAAAGTAATGTCAGGATTTGAGCCCCTCCAAGTCAAAACTGGGAGGCTGCAGAAAAGAAAGCAAAGATAAGGTCCTGAAAATGATAGCACAGGAATGCTCTCCACATGTTAAACAAAGACAACAGAGAGCACATTTAAGACCACATTCTCTGCATACATATTTAGCTGTTTAGCAAGAAAATAATTTTTCTGGTAGTCCTCAAACTAATGTCAAAGCAGGCTGGAAAGCAAGACCCTGGCAGGAGCATCAGCCTTGGCTCTGCTCTGGAAGCAACTGCTGCATTTCACCTGAGACTCCAAAGCACCCACATGGCACCAGCACCACAGCAAACAACCTCTAAACTGGGATTTAAGAAAATGGATCTTAAAATCTTACTTCAGTCAGAAATCTGCCAGACAGCTTTTCATCAACATTCAACATTACTTTGCTTTTGTAATGTAGTCAAGTATCGTTCCACACACAGTATCAAAACCAAGTTTACAGAATAACTGTAAAATAAATAGTAATGCCAACAAAAAAAATTGTTGACATTAATAGTAGAAAGTTGAAGTTATTGATCAGGAAGGTGTTTGATGCTGTATCAAACCATTCTCCACTACTGAGACAAGTGCACAAACACATGGAAAAAGAAAACAGAGGTACACCGTTTAGATGTATGTTTTAGCTCTATCCGTCCTCACAACTATGAGTAGACTCTGTCAGGACATGCACTAGAGCTCCATTCACCATATAAAAGCTAAAACAAATGAAAGCTAGAGGTGCTGAGACTGATGGGAGGCACCTGTTTATCCTCCTGCATAGACTGGGAGAAAAGGTGCACCTACACCCTGAGTGCTCTCATAGCTCAGTTCAACACTGTATCGTGCAGACCACAGAATCATGGAATCATAGAATCGACTGGGTTGGAAAAGACCTCCGAGATCATCAAGTCCAACCCTTGGTCCAACTCC
>JAWWEV010000095.1:70083711-70105102 GCA_035583235.1 Hafferia zeledoni
CCCTTGTCCTATTGCTGAGTGCCTGGGAGAAGAGACCAACCCCCACCTGGCCACAACTTCCCTTCAGGCAGTTCAAGACAGTGCTGAGGTCACCTCTGAGCCTCCTCTTCTCCAGGCTAAACACCCCCAGCTCCCTCAGCCCAGCACAACTTCCAATGGCTCTGCTGGTGTGCACTGGCAACTACAATGGTTCATGTGTGAGCTGCCCTCTCCCGGAAACACTCAGGGAAGTGACAAGCTGGTGTGCTTGGGCTTCCTTCTGATTATTCCTGACTCCTGATTCCTTCTCATCCTTCAGCTGTTGTTTCTGCTACTTCTCCTGTAGTTGATCCAGAGGAACGGCATGCAAAGAGTCTCACCTACACGTGCCAGTGCCAGACAGGTGATTATCAGCCTACCCGCGGAACTGTCTAGACCCAGCGATGTGCTGTCAAATGCACAGAGTTAACAAAATGATAGGGGAGAATATTTTCCATGTGAATCCTCTCTCAGTCATGATCTCAAAGTCTATTTGTGTCAGTGGCAGGTACATTTCAGATGAAGACACGATTTGATTAATCAACTGTGTCTCTCTGAGATGTTCTTGGTTTGGTTTTTTTTTTTCCAAAGTCCATCTCTATTATCAGTTTAGGCTTACATAAATTCCCCAGAAACATGCAGTGCTGCACTTACAGGTAGTTTGCACTTATTTAACAGTTAATGTCAGTAGATAATGATCTCCTGCTGCTAGATAAAACTAGAAGAAAATCTGTGACAATTTACATTTGGCATACATTTTAAAATTAAGGCTAGTAGCTTGGAAAAAAACCCATCTATTTTTAAACAGTTTGTCTATTTAGCTTGCTTCTCAGCAAAAGGGTGAGAATCACCCAGCACCATTTACAATTCGACAGATAAGATTGTCCCCGTGAGTGAGTCCTGCCATTCCCCTGTCCTGTCTTCTTGCTCTTTTTTGAGCATGATTTAATGGCATCTGACATGGCTCAAATCATGACCCAGCTGCAGTCTTACCTGGGTATGTTGTCGAGGCTGTGAGGTCACTCATAAAATGCTTCACCTGGAAGATCTCTGTGCTCTGAGCCAGGAGCTGCATTCCTGTCTGTGGCAAGAGCAAAGCCTTGACGAGGGAGATCGGGGAAACAGGTCCACCATGAAAGAATATTTGTAACATGGTTTTGGTCTATTATATATATATATATATATATAAATCCCCAAAACCAAAAAACCCAAACAACAAAAAAAGCATTTGTGGGATTTACAGGCTAGACCTGTGCTGGCTTTTGAGGGTGCCTCAAGTACCAAATCCCTGCAGACAGAAAGTTGGATGCACTTCACCAAATATTAGACATCAAAATCCAAGTTACTCACATGAACTGTCTAGTGCATCTGGCCTATTTTAGAGACTGTTTTAGGGGTGGATGAATAATCCCCCAGGAGTTCCTATTAGTCTACACTGATTATAGAGGGAGGCCCTTAATTTTTAGATACCTCAGGATGCTTCAAATCTGCAAGCCTGGCTCCAGACACACAACAGAATATGAAGGGTCTAATCCTGTGGGGTCTACACCAGGAATGTAACCCGAGCAAAATGGTTTTCCCCCTCCTGCAGCACCATGAGCAGGTCAGCAGTGCAGGTGTGTGTACCTTGCCAGGTGGCTGCAGCCAGAGGCTCCTGCTGGTGTGGAATGAGCAACATCCAGAGAGTACCAGACTTTCTGCTTTCAAAACAGGGCAGGCATGTGAAAAAAGCTGCTGTAAATTGTCCCTGACCTGACCTAAATCTCAAACCATGCCCAAGACTTGTCGGGAAAAGTGCAACTGGCCCAGAGCCCAGGCTTTACCAGGGACTGCAGTAGCCAGAGAGCATGGACAAGGGAGCTCTATGTGCTGGGTGCTCCCATTTGCACCTACATGGTACTGGGATCAGACTGAGCTGTTCCCAAGCTTTGGCATCCTGTGCTGCTGCAGAGCAGACCTGACATTCTTCTTGGAGCAACGTGGATCTTTTTGTGGGATAATACATACCAGGCAACAGGCTGGGGCACAGAGTTGTGGTTTGGGGTTTTTCTGAAGGTTTAGTATTTGGGTTTGGTTGGTTGTTTTGTTTTGTTGTTTTGTTTGGGATTTTTGATTTTATTTTTTAAATGTACTTAGAAAAAAACTGTTCCAACATCCCCAATACAATCACAAGATCAAACCTTAGTTCTCCAAAGGCAGACAGGTACATTGGCACAATGAACTCAAGAATTAAAATACAGATCTGCTGACTATGTGGATGTCTATCTGGCATGTGAATCTCTGGTGTAACACCACAGAGCACAGCATAGCTGGGAAAATTATAGGACAAGCTCAGAAGAGGGACTGATCCAGGAGCTCTGGAATTCCCTTCCTTGCTGCTCTTGCACAACATCACTGCTTGCCAGCTGTTGCCTTTGCCTACTGTTCTTCATCTTACAAGTTTTTAACAGCTCTTTAGATTATTATACATTTGCACTACAGTCTGCTCAAGAAGAGAAGACTAGGAAACCTCAGTAAAATTTTTTACACCTTTTGATATTTTTTTTCTTCCTATTTACACAGCTTAATATCTGGATGTCAGGTATTCTCCTATAGGACTGCCTAGGTGCCCTGCAAGGGGATTTCTGATTTACTTCTGATTATATCCAAAATAACCTCTATTTTTCTGCCTTTCGTGTCAGTGGACAACCATCCACATCTGTCTGCTTTCTCACTGACAGCAACTCCATCATCAACAAGATGATGGAGCTGGTGTGTGGTTGCAGCTTGCACAGACCCCCCCCTTCACAGAGCCAGTAATTGTTAAATAAATTATATGCTTTATTGTCCGCATGTTAATAACTCTAATCCCACCTCCAACTACCAGGTTTAGAAATGTGATTAGGAAGGATTATACCTCACCTAATGCCTAATCAGTTGTCTGTTCCTAGCTTGCCTTTTATTTCCACACACGCAACACAAAGGTTCTAATCAAACATCTCACACGCGTGGAAAATGCCAAGTGAGTTAAAAATCAGTGGAGTGAGAGCAGGTAGCAGCTAGAAACCAGACACGACTGAAACATCAGCTGGTGTGGTTATGACTCTGGGCAGCACCCAAACATTCCCTTCACACCCTGACCGCTTATTTAGACTGATTAAAAAACAAAAGGGCTGGAGGTAGATCTACACCAGACTGGTTTTCTGGTTTGGTGTGGGTTTTATTTTTTCAGACAAAATGTGTTGGGTTTTTTTTTTCCCATACAATTCTTGGGTTTATATTACTTTATGTAGGAAAATAAGGATACGTTTTCCAGCAACATACTGGTGAGTTCCACAGTTCAATAGCTGCCCTCACAGCTGATCTCTGAGCACAGCTCCTTTCTCCCTGTCTTGATAAGAGACTCAGTTGCCAGGATGTGGCAGCAAACATGAAGTCAAAGTAGTCGATGGGTTGCACATCTGTGAGCAGAATCACTGGATATGATGCCTTTCACCCTTGACCATACAAGCTGAAATCACCATCTACTCCACCTTACTGAGCAGCCACTTCACACAAGCACCCAGAAAGACGGGTAGCACCTCGTGGAATTCCCCAAGTACTTACAACATCAAGGGAAATGGGTTAATGAGAACCAGTACTGTCTAGAAACTCTTCCAAAAGAGTTGAAGGACCAAACCCTTCCCTACTATAGAGTTGCATAACCCTGTTGACACCATCAGGGCGAGCCTGGTTATCCAGCTGAGGCTCAGTTCCTCTCTCTTGGAGCACCAGGACTTTCTGCTTTCTCCTTCCTTCCACACATCCACACCTCCAGCAACAGCTCTTGGCCAGGCAGGACAGAGGACCCAGCAACAGGTCATAGGGGTTTGAGTTCATCCCTGGCAGCAGAAATCCAAGCAAGGAGGTTTATCAAGTCTGTGTATGGCAACATCAGAAGAATGTGAAGCTGTGAAGAACACAGAGATGCTCTGAGGGCTGAAGCCCCTCTGCTGTGGAGCCAGGCTGGGAGAGCTGCGAGTGTTCACCTGGAGAAGAGAAGGCCCCAGGGACACCTGAGAGCCCCTGCCAGTGCCTAAAGGGGCTCCAGGAGAGCTGGAGAGGGACCTGGGACAAGGCATAGAGGGACAGGACAGGGGGGAATGGCTTCCCAGTGCCAGAGGGCAGGGTTAGATGGGATATTGGGAAGGAATTGCTGGCTGGGAGGGTGATGAGGTCCTGGAACAGGTTGTCCAGAGAAGCTGTGGCTGCTCCTGGATCCCTGGAAGTGTCCAAGGCCAGGTTGAATGGGGCTTGGAGCAACCTGGGATAGTGGAAGATGTCCCTGCCCATGGCAGGGGATTGGGGTGGGATCTCTTTAAGGAGCTTTCAAACCCAAACCACTCTATGATTTTACACACTTTTTAAAACTAAAAAAAGCCAACAAAATAAAACCAAAAATAAAAGATAAAACCCCTACATTTTCAACTGGTTTTGTGTTGCTGGCAATTTTTGTTTCAATAAAATTAATTATAATTTGCTTTGGAGTTTCTAATTACAGCACCCTGCTGGACTCTGAAGAGTTGATAGCCCTGTGGAACTTGGGAAGGGAAGGTGGATTGGTTTGCCTACAGTGCTTGCTATCAGAAAAATAGGGCATCATGTTTAGGGGAGAAAAAAGAAAGAAATATTTGGCAGAGAACTGAAATTATATCCTGAACAGCAACATGGATGCAAATCAAAGCGTGATGGAGAAATACCCAAGGATTTAGCAATTCTGGATTAGAAAGAGGATTTCAGCCATGTATTTCAAATCTCTAATCTCAAATAAGCAAGTAATCTAAATCCACCTAATAACAGTGAATGAAATTATAGCTTAGCTAAGTAATTACTTCTTTTGTTCTTGAATATCATTGAGAGTATCTCTCATGATGTTTCATTGGAGCATTAATTTGCACTGCAATGATTTTAACTACTGAGTTTTAAATGTCTGGTTTTTTGTCTAATCAGAACCAAACCTGGTCTCTGTTTTAAGTTTTCAGTGTTGGAAGAAACCCCACTGTACACCCTGGAGCTAATGTAACCCCAACTGCTTCCTTACTAGACCTCTGTCCGTGAATTTACCACCTTGGCTGTTTCAGAGAATTCCAGGTGTGCATCAAGTACTGAAGCAGACAGACACAGATGGGCTGTGGCAGAGGCTGTATCCAGCCACCTCTCTAGTGGATTCCTTGAAGTCTGATCTAAGACAATCCAGAGATGCTATTAAAGCAGTTGCAGTGAGGCAGCACATGGGAATTCCAGCTGAAGACCAATATAATCACAGCAAAAGCTTGGAGATGCTGTGCTAGCAGCTAAGAACAAGACTGAGCTTGCTGGAATAAACCTGGAATAAGTTCTGGAGTCATCAGGAGGAATGGAATCAGGGTATATCTTAGGATGCCCCATCCCTGGAAGTGCTCCAGGCCAGGCTGGGCAGGGCTTGGAGCAACCTGGTCTAGTGGAAGATGTCCCTGCCCACAGCAGAGGGATTGGAACAAGATGATCTCTAAAGTCAGTTCCAACCCAAACTGTACTGTGATTCCATGAAAAAAATAAACCATAACCCCAAGGAGAGGTGGCTCAAGGAGTATGTCTGTGGCGTGATGCCTCTTGTGGCCAACACCTGCTGGGGAATCACAGGATGGTTTTGGCTGGAAGGAAACTTAAAAATCATCAACTTCCAACTCCCTGCCATGGGCAGAGATACCTTCCACTAGCCCAGTGTCCCAGTTCAGCAGGTGGGACCAGTTTATCCCTGTGTGGGTGTGACCAAAGCTGTGCATTCTAAACCCTCCATTCATTCCCCAGGAACTGTTCCCAATAGCCCATTGGCAGCAGCTGCCCAGGGCACACCTGACCCCTCAGGCTGGGAGCTGGCTGGGAAAGAACCATGTGCGATAAGAGCTGGGATAACTCCCTTCCAGGGAGTCCTTGGCACCTCCACACCCACCTGAGGGGGCAGGTCTGCTCATGGGCCAGCAATGATTCCAAAATCCCCCCATGACTCCCAGAGTCAGATGCCCCAGTGTGGAACTCCCTGCCCTGGGGGAGGCACTGGGGGCTCCCACCTGGACCTGAGGGTACATAATCTGGGGGTTTGAAGACCTCGAGGAACCACTCGTTGGATCCAGAGGAGGAGCAGAACCTCAACAGGAGGAGACCACCACTCATCACCAGACTGCAACCGTCAGCTGCACCAACAGGTTTTTCACTTCCTTTTACTGTGGACTTGGGGGAACCACGTGGGGCTCAGCACAGGGGCCACCAAACCCCATGGTGTTTGTGCCCCAGGGGGCTGGGTTACACTGCTGGGTTTTGTGGGTTAAATCCAATTTCTCCTTGTGCCATTGCATTTATTGTAATATTGTTATTAAATTGTAACTCTGATTTTTAATTTCTTTTGTGTTGGGTTCATTTCTCCTGCCAGTTTACCTTTAAACCAGTATACCCAGGTTGCTCAAAGCAAAATCCAGCCTGGCCTTGAACACTTCCAGAGATGGGGCAGCCACAGCTTTTCTTAGCAATCTGTGCCAGGGACCTCCCCACCCATACAGAGAACTTTTTCCTCATATCTAATCTAACATTGCCCTCTGTCAGTTTGTAACCAATGCCCATTGTCCTGTCACTCCATGCTCTTGTAGAAAGTCCCCCGACACCAAAATCTAACCCTGCATTAAGCTAGCACACCCATCCTCCTGTGAGCCTGAAGCCTCTGGGTAAACCACAGCCTGCTGAGACAAAGTAAAGAGAGGTGTTCACCCTTTCACCTGTGATCATCATCCCTCCTCAGCTGCAGGCAGAGTGCAGACCTTACTGCCCACTTCCAGCATTAGCCCAGAGCCCATGGGAGCACAGTTACGTCAAACACTGCCTGGACCATCCTCCAGCTTCCACATTGCCCAGCTGGCTCAAACAGTTGTGACCTACAACTTTCCAACCAACATAATGCAATCTTGGCTGTTCTTGTAGCCAAGGAGGGGTAAGTTTTGAAGTCTAGAGACAATGGAGTTAAAAATACGAAGGGAAAAGGGAAGGGATGCAGGGAAGGTGAACAGTGTGGATGAGGTTACCAGATTTGGGACTTAACACAGTTAAAAGTTTGGTATTTGGGCCCTGACACATGGCAAACTTTTGCCTCAAAATTTGCACCAGGACAGCAGCATATCCTCCTGGAGGAGCCAGTGCCTAGGTGTTTCCACCTCCACACACACAGAAGAAAGCTTTCAAGGCCATGTCCAGGAAAGCAGGAGAAACTGAGGGCAGACATACTTCAGCAGCTGCTGCATTACCTCTCCTGTCACAGAATTTTCTAGCATAGAGGCCATCTTACCAGCTGTCTGGCAACTCTCAACATCAAGAAAGGGAAAAATACTCCCTACTTGGTCACTTCACACAGTGAAAATTACTGCCCCAGCAGCCTTCAGTTCTGTCCTGTGCTTGTGATTGATCCACAGGTGGCTCTTTTTTTAGCTATAGGACTTTTTTCCTCTTCTCTGCCTTAGCAGGAGATGAAAATTCTGCTGCTGGATGGATGCTGACCTGCAAATTGGAGAAAGTGCATGGCAAGAAGGGAGAAGACACTTGTGACTTTCTTGTTCCTGCAAGACAAGCAAACTTGTACTTCAAAAGAAAAAAAATAGACAACAGCAAGATTCTTTCCCCCCATCATTATTTGCATTTTGCCTCAGCTGTATCTTGGATGTGAAGATGAGTATTAGAGGCAGGGACCCTTGAGGGCTTCAAGATATTGCTCAGGCTTGACCAGAACACAAACAACACAGCAACAGACACAGGGCAACCAGAGTGCTGCCAAATCAGGCAGCTGAATCCCATTTCAGGTGTCCACATCCAAAATCCAGGCCCTGAATATTAATTTTCAGCCACTGTTGATGTTTGTCATTGTCTGTCAGACTCTGGTAAAGCCACCCAAGTTGCTACCATCATTCCCCACTGTCCCCTCTGTCCTCAGAACTTGTGGTTTATCAAGCCTGGGTCTCCTCTGCCATCCTGTGGCCTGCTTATTCTGCACTGTGAGCCCACCGCTGCTTTTTGCATTTAGTCACTCTGAAAAACACATATATTCCCTGGATTGCCCATCCAATTTTTATGCTCTGAATGGACTTCTGACTGTGTTGGATGGACAGTGAACACTGTCACAGCTGAGACGTGCCAGGCTGTAGGATCTGGACAACTAGCTTTCATTTTGGAATTTTTAGAGCAACATTATCTTCTGCAGAGGCAGGTTAGGCCACACAGATGTCCTTCTCCCCTCACCACCAGTCCCCTTTTTTGTCCTTGGTTTGAGTCCAGAGTCCTCTCCTTTGCAGAAGGGGCAACACTGATGTCTCACAAAGGGTTTGGTCTGTCAGGGCCTCTCCAGGGCTGGAGAATTCATAGACCTTCTTGTCAGTTGGTTAAAATAAATAGATTTTTCTCCCAAGACATAATAGTTTCCACTGAGAATGCCAGAGTCTCCCTTCTTGGATTAGAAGAGAGCTATCTATCCAAGGACATTGCTATTCATCTTACTCATGTGTTTTACCTTCTCACTAATCAAAACCATCCCTGTTTTTCCTCTCAGAAGCTGACACAGGCTCCCATCCCAGCCTGTCTTTGAAGTTACAGTTTCTGACTTTCACTGTCTTTCCCTCCCAGCCCCTCATTTTGAAGCAACGGATCATCCAAGGAACAGCAATGTATGTTCACTCGAGAGCCCTCCAGCTCTGCTCCAGAGAACAAGCAGGCAAGACTGATGAACCAATGTTCATCCTTCATCTCCAAGGCAAGGTCTTGCAAATCCACCCAATTCCCAGCCTGGGAAGCAGGGCACGTGTCATCTGCTCTCAGGGAGGCAGGCAGGCAGCGGTGCCCACCCTGGGGACAGAATACATCTCAACAACAAATCTAGCCTCTTTAGAAAAAACAAATACGAGTATTCCAGTAGTTCAGCTAGGTGATCCTTATAGATCTCTTTCAACTCAGGGTATTCCATGATTCCAATGCTTATCAGGAGCCCACAGACTGAGGGACAGTCACTTAGGGAAAGAAACTGCAGCTTTCTGGTAATGTTTGGGAAGTTTTTATTCCATGATGCTCAGAGTGTCTTTTTACAACATTCTCCAGCTCAGCTAGGAGTTAGGGGTCTGACTCAGAACCCCTGTCTTGGCAGATGATTTGATTAGCCATCAAGCTGTCAAAACTCCCTCTGTACTCAACTGTGTGTTTTATTTTGCTTTAGATGTTTGTCGTAGGACAGGATGGGTTATTCCTTGGACAAACCTCTCATCACCACACACAGAAGTAACACGGATGCCAAGGCTAGAGGTAATGCAAGGCACACTACTCAGATAAATGCTATGTTATGTGTTACTGAAGGTTGAACAGATATCACAATGATGGGAAAGTCATAAAACATCAGTCATGCACAAGGGTTATGACTCAATCTTGCTCCCTGGACATGGAAAGAAGCAAAGCCAGTCCTTCAAATTTCAAGGTTCTGGTGAATTTACGACATAAATTATTCATTTCCCTAAACAAAGACATTCTCTTATCTACCTCATCTTTACTTGCTGGGGCAATAAATATGGCTGCAATTAATTCTGGTACAGAAGAGCCAATAAAATGAATTATCCCCCATAAACCTTTCTGTTTGCATCCTGTTTTAAGGGCAGTAATGAAAACATTGCCAGGAGCCTTTTCCAGACATACCATCATGAATTATGAAGACACTGGAGGACATGCAGATGCAGATCCTCTCAAGCTTTGGTCCTGCACCAGCACAGACAACAGCAGCTCCGTCCTCTTGGCTTGACTGAGCTCAAGGCAGGCTCATGAACAGGGAGGGACATGTTCCACTATACCAGGTTGCTCCAAGCCCTGTTCAACCTGGCCTTGGACTCATCCAGGGATCCAGGGGCAGCCACAGCTTCTCTGTCCAACCTGTGCCAGAGCCTGCCCACCCTCACAGCCAAGAATTCCTTCCCAATATCCCATCTAACCCTGCCCTCTAACACTGGGAAGCCATTCCCTGTGTCCTGTCCCTCCCTGCCTTGTCCCCAGTCCCTCTCCAGCTCTCCTGGAGCTCCTTTAGGCACTGGCAGGGGCTCTCAGGTGTCCCTGGAGCCTTCTCTTCTCTGAGTGAGCCCCACCAGCTCTCCCAGCCCTTTTCCAGAGCAGAGGGGCTCCAGCCCTTAGAGCATCTCCATGGCCTCCTCTGGAATCGATCCAACAGATTAAGGCCACAGCAAGACTCATTTCTCCTTACAGTCAAAATTCTCCATCTCTGCCTGAGCAAACAGCTCCTTGGGTGCCAACAGGGACAACTTGCTCTCCCAACACTGAAATGATCTCACAAATCCCTCCCTCCCCTTCTCCATTCACAAATCCTTCCACATCCTTGGAGCAATTACAGCCATAGCAAGGGAGCAGCATCCCAAACAATACAGCTAATACTTGTTCTTACACCAGGCTGTCTCACTGGGGTCCAGCAGAGTCTCAGATTAAGTGATAATCCTCACCACAGCCCACAAAGGGTGGATAAAGTCACCATTTACATTTTACAAATAGAGGAGTGAAGGCAGAAGGATTAGCTGCCTTCCTTCAAGCAGCCCAGACCTCAGTCCTTGACTCAAATGAGTTTCTCTCTCAGCAGGGAGATGAGTCAGGTTACAGGGCTGGAAATCAGAGAGTGCCTGGTGTAGGCTGGTAGGAGAGAACACATGGTAGTTTACTAAATATAAGGGGGCTTAAGTCCCCCACTTTGTTTGAGGCCAGTACTCTAATTTGTCCAGATAAATTGATTTTTCAAGCCAAAAAGTAGCTTTTCAAGCATTTTCACTAACCAGCAGGATGCTGGTATCCTCCCTCTCTCACCTGTATCTGTGCTGGAAGGATGAAGGAAAAGCAACATTCAGGCCATAGCATGGCATGAAGATGGTACAGACCCCACTTTCCTCTCCCCAGGGATGAAGGATTAACTGAGCACAGCCCAACACCCTTTTTAAATTATTTGGGTTGAACCTGTGCAGCTTCAGCTGGTGCTGTCCCTTATTAGCCCTTTGTTTAGCACATCCAGCACACCCACAGCCTCCTGCCCCTCTGCTCTGATCCATACAGAGAATTTGGCCACTCTGCACCCCATCCTGGGTGTTTAAATGTGTTGGGATCTTCAGTGGTGATTAAGGAAAGCTTTGACTACTGGGTGCAAAGGACCAGATGACTGTTAACCAAAGGGACAGGACACGAAAAGGGGCACTCAGGACATAACACTTTCCATTACCTGCCACTGGAGAGGAACCAGCACCTCAAAGTGTAATTATTTCACTCAGTCCAGGTGTTTACCTGGAGAGGAATTGCTCTCCCCTTGACTACAGGAGAAGCACAGCCCAGGAGCAGGGACAACAGCGTCCCTGCTGTGGCTGTCTGACCCAGATGAGCTGAATCCCTTTCCTTCATCTATTCTGTTGCTGCCACCTAGGCAGGATATGCTCCCAACCTGCAGAAACACCCAGCACCTTCTGGTTTCCAGCATGACATTCCTCAAAGCTTCTGTCTTGAACACTGGTGTCTTAAAAACACATTTCATAATGAATTTTTCAAGTGCAACCTCTCATCTAATTTAGAGAAAACAGGAGGTCAGTGGTGCCCCCCAACACCCTGTCAGCATCCTCCTGCTCAAATTTTAGCTGATTCCTATCAGGGCCCCATTGTAAAGGGTCTGTGGTGCCCTCCAACACCCCCCTAACATCCTCTAGTCCCATTTTTCTGCTGCTGGGCACAAAGGCACTCACCCTATGCCTTCTCACATGGGCTTTCACACCTGCTGAGCATCCTTCCCACATCACTGGTCCTCAAGGCCTTTCTAAGCCTTACCTGCTTCCACATGCTCAGATGTCCATTTCCTCCCCTGAAGGCCCATCGAGTGTCCCCCCTGTGTGGAAGGAGCATATGGCTGGGCATATGGGGCATTAATGCAGCAGCTGGCAGGGGGCGGTGCAGGATTCGGTGCTGTGGGCGCTCACGTTGGCTGCAAACAGGGAGCCCCTCTGCGTGACATGGCCACATCCCAAGCTTTGGACATTCCTGCCTGATTAGGGGGTTGGTGGCAGTGGCTACAGCCCCTCCCTGTGGCTGGGATTTACTCTGATACTGCTTGTAGGGGTGCCAGGGAGTTTCCTTCCTCACTGGCATTCGGAATCTTCTCCATGTTTCATTCTCCCTCATTCTTGCAGTTTCTTCACAGCATCAGCAGGTGGGACACAAACATTTATCTCTCCATGTTTCATTCTCCCTCATTCTTGCACAGTTTCTTCAGAGCATCCCCAGGTGGGACATGGACATTTATCTCCCGCATTTTTGGGGGGTGGGAGGGGGCAGATTGGGATGTTGGCAACCTTCCACCCTCAGATAAACCTTTCCCACAGACACCTGTTAACACAGACCATGGTCCCCTGAACCAGCCACAGCCACGCATGTCCCTGGTGGCTCCTGCTGCTCTCACCAACTCATCTTTGCATGGTCTCCTCCAAAAAGACTCCTCTCATTTGCTTCCTTTTCCCCCTCTTGCTCCAAATTTCTCCCTCACCAGCTGGATGGTGATATGCACAGTGGCCAGCTGAATCAGAGAGAGATGCTGGAGACAAGATGGGGTTTACTGGGGATGCTCCCTCCTAAGATTTAATTTAACAGACTGATGACGCCATTGCCAAGATCGACCATGCCCCACATATGATTTGCACCCATGCAATGACCATGTGTAGGTAGGCTGGCAGTACACACACTGATTAAACTGATTAAACCATGATTAAACCATGATTAAATCCCTGTGCCTCCCTGTGCCTCAGTTACCCCCAAAACTGAGAAATAACATTATTTTCTATGTAAAATTTGGTGAGGATAACAGCTAAATGCCTACCAGATGTATGTAGGTCTGTGTATGTATTTACACATACCTTAGGGTTGTTGCATCTATCTGAAAGTAGATACATGTATTATCCAGCTTGGTTGTTTCTGCTCCAGGGAAAAAGGATCCCTAGTGCTTGGAGCTACCTCTGTTATGGCTAAGCTGATCAAACACAACAAGCAGGACACTGGGCAGCTGTATGAGCAGCACATCTGCATGTAGACTGCTGCTCCAGCAGTGATGATCACAGAAACACAGAATCATTTAGGTTGGAAAAGATCTCTGAGATCACTGAGTCTCACCTGTCCAGGAGTTGCAGAGTGAGAAGGTCCTCCCTGAGCCTCCTTTTCTCCAGGCTGAGCCTTCCCCAGCTCCCTCAGCCACTCCTGCTGCTCCAGCCCCTTCCCAGCTCCATTCCCTTCCCTGGACACGCTCCAGCCCCTCAGTGTCTCTCTTATCCAAGGGGCCCAGAACTGGACTTGCAACTCGATGTGCAGTCTTACTCTCCACAGAGGATTTTCTTATACCTCCCACACAGCTTCTGCTCACTCTTCCCAGCTCTCGTCTTTAAATTTTGGTGTGTCACACCCTGGCTGCTTCAGCCCTGTATCAACACTCAGAGCAAATTGCTACTCCACTTCAGATCCAAGGATCACGTCTCAGAAAGTTTGTGAGAACTTTGTGTTTCTAACTGGTTTTCCAATGAATATATCATTGAAACCTCCAAAAACATCCCTCAGAAGCTGCTTAAATGAGAACCCTGTTTCTGAGGACTCAAGGGTGAAGCTTTAAGTATTTCCCAAGCAATGCAAAACTCCAGCTAATGTTGCACAAGTTGGTCCCACTGAGACAACTGTGTCCTATTTACTATGGAAACTGAGTTAACAGCTACACCTTAAAGACAGGCAGGTTTACAGCCATCCCTAGAAGGATTTGCCAGAGGTTACCCAAGAGCAGAGGAGGGTTTTAGCTGACAGACAGGGTCTGTCCTTAAAACCTCAGCCCCTGCCTTGTTTGGCTTTGCATCTCCTGACTGCAAATTGGCTGCCTGAATTTCAGATGACCCCTGAGGCTCAAGGCACTGCATGAACTATTAGGAAGCCTGATCGGATTTGTGACATCTCAGTCAGTGTCATCTTTGTAGGAAAAAGAAGTAAAATAAAACTTTAGGGGTTGTAGCTCGGCACTGCTGTTCGTCTCCTTCTTTGGTTATTTCCATTTATGGTTTTTAGTCCCATTTCCTAAGGAAATCAGCTTTATTTAATTGCATAAGATTCATATTTGTCACTCTACTTGACTGAACTGGGCAAAACTATTAGTGGTACTACAGGGGGAATCAGGAAATATCAGCTGAGGCCACATTGGGCATCAGAGGGTCCAGTCTCAGCTTATCCCCCTGGGAATAATCTCCCAAAATTCAGGGTTCCCATGAGGCCACTGACAGTTGTGGCATATTCCAGCCTCACTGGCCTAATTATCTACTTGTGGTTAACACTGAGGTGTAAAAAATTCTTGGAATCATAGAATCATTCAGGTTACAAAAGACCCTTAAGATCATATATTCCATCCATTAAATTCTGTCTGGATGTGGTTGAGGTTTGTATTTCGTCTGCTTGGCAGATAGGTGTGATGGGAGGTGGTGGGGGATCATGCATGCCCTGGTGCAACTGAGACCCCAAAACAGTTCCAAATGTGGGTATCAGCCCTCTGGTGTCATGATGCTAATAACAACAAGGGTGTGGGTTCGATCCTCATGTGGGCCACTCACCTAAGAGTTGGACTCGATATTCGTTGTGGGTTCTCTCTAACTCAAGTATACTCTGAAATTTCTAACTCCCCAGCATCTTTCCAGTGGCAGAGCTGCCACCAGGCCACCACATGAGGGCAGTCCAAGTTTGAGTGTGCTGGAAGCTGCACAAAGCAGATGCACAGAAATGGGGAAAAAACCCTCTAATTGTACTTAAACATACCTTTTTCCCTGAACAAGATGTCATACTGGGGTATCAGGCATCACCAGGGGTTGCTCCTCAGCCCATACACCCCTGTGGTAACAGCCCACAAAATGGTCCATCACCCATCTCACCATCATTTGTTCACAGAATCATTTAGGTTGGAAAAGACCCCACAGATCAAGTCCAACTATTAACCTGACTCAGTAACTTCTACAGCCCCACAGCAGTGCTAAGGACACACGAGCCACTCACTGCTTCAGGTAACAGTTTATTTTCTCCAGGGTGTAAGATGTGCAGCAGGTACGTGTACAGGACTGCTGTTTTCTTAGCCAAGAGAAGTTGCAACCAAACAAGAGACCGAAACAAAGAAACCTAACAGTATCCTGCCCTACAGCAAATAGTGCAAGTCATGTAAAACATCAGTTCAACACAGGAAAACAAGGAAAAAAAAAGGTATTTCCAAGCCACAGGTATTTTTTCTCCTTCTGGTGGAGGTCCCAAAGGTGGGGGTGGGAGGTGGGATGGGGCTCAGTTCACTTGGGCTCGGACTATGTGGGATGAGTGGGCGTATATTCTACAAGAAGTTTTTTTTTCTTTCTTCCCGTTTTGCTTTTTTATTGGAAAGAAACTCAGGTGCAGACCAAGGAGGTGCACACGGTCAGAGGTACCAAAAGGCAACGGCAGACCCTAAAAACCCAATGGTGGGTGACCTGCTGCCAAACACAATGTTTTCTTAGAACACGATTGTTGGGGTCTTGCTTCATTTACTGTCTTTATCATAAAACTTTCCTCTGCAACCACAAAATCCTCCAGCTTCAGGGCACTGAGACTGTAAATAAAGCACTAGTCCTCTCCAAAACAGGTAGGAAAGGAGGGGGGGGACATTGCAGGTCCCAGGGGGCTGCAGGCAGAGAACGAGCAGAGCAGAGATGAGGCAGCATTTGCAGCCCCACTGGTGGCAGTGGAAGTCCTGCTAAGAATCAAGTATTTGAGTCTAAAACATTTTAGGATATATTTTTTTTTTCTGCAGGTGACTGGCAAAGGAAAAAGCCTCGCATTCTCCTACACTGCAGGCTCTCTTTTTCCTTTCTAAAAAAAAAAAAAAAAAATTAAAAATATGTATATATACGCCCTTTTTTTTTGTATGTAATTTCTTCTGCACAACTGCAGCAAGAGGCTTTTGCAAAGCTCAGCAAAGGGTTTTGAGAAGGGACAGGAGCTGCCCATCCAGCTCCCTGCCACTTGCACTCAGGAGATGCTCCTTTGGCAGCAAACCCTGGTGCAAGCAATCACCCCAGCACTGGTTCCCCCTCCACGGCCTGGATGCTCCAGCAGATAACAGCAGCTGTTCAGGAGCAAGTGTGTGGCCATATGTTGCTGCTAACAAGCATTTACTGAAGCTGGTTTCTTTCTGTGATTCCCAAGTGTCTGATTAACGCACAGCTCCTCCAAGCAATTTTCAGATTTTTTCACCCTCCCCCTTGCAAATCTATCTCTTTTTTTTGTTGTTGCTGTTTTGGCTTTATAAGCAAACCAGAACAGGAGCATAAAAGCTGCAAGATTAAAAAAAAAAATTAAAATGTTATTTAAATAGCTTGAAAGTCATTCACTTAATTTTGTACTTTTTTTTATGCTCAGAAACACACTCTTTATGGGCTGACCCTGCTGTGGTCCTGCAGTCTCCAATCACAAATGAGATGCTCAATGACTGACTGTCTGCCCTGGGAGGGGGATTGATTATTTCCATCCTCTCAAGACACATTTTTGGACCCTGACTGAAGGTCTGGACCTCTGTCTGAGCACCTGATTCTGTGGAGTCCTCAGAAGTGTGAAGGAAGGAAAATATGGCTGTAAGAATTTGGCATGTTTCACTGGGATTGCAGCAGGTGTACAACTGTTGAGCCTGAATCCCTGGTCCCTAGGCTTGGGAGAATGAACTTGGACCCTTATTTACCAATTGCACTCCCAGTTAAAACAGACTGGGGAGAAATGAAGCTGACTGACCTGGGTCTCTGAGCTGTACCAACAGCCCATCCTCCTGGGAAAGGTTTTTCCAGGGACTTCGCCAACAGCTGAGCAGGTGATTGGAACATCCCTCCTCGTTGTTAACCTTATCTCACTGAGCTATGGGAAAGGAAAGCACCCTGGTAGGTAGCAGAGACAGGTGCTGTCAAAGGTGACTCATCTCACCCTTGGGAGGTCCAGCGTAGGTGGGGTGAATCACCCTCCATCACTACCTGTCTCCCTCCAGAGCCACGACAGCTCCAGAGGAAGGCTGGAAATCACATTGCAGGTTTGAACACCCAAAATTAAAGTGTCAACACGTAGGTGTCTCAATATACATGGGATATATGTTACACCCATCCTGGTTGGGAAAAGTGAGCAGAGCCCTGGGAAGGCACCTCCACGCTTAGCTGGGCTCCCATGTGGATACCCGTGGCCTGGACTCACCACACAACATCAAAATGGGAAGAAATAGGGTTTTCTCTAATCCTTCCTCTCCACCCCAAAACACAATCACTGGCAGCACTCAAATCCCTCCAACCCTACCCAACCCAGTGCCCATGCGGGAAAATCAACCTTAACTCCATAATCATCAGCAGCCTCACAATGCCAACGGCCCCTTGGGTTGGAGCCTGTATGAGCTTGATGCATAACTCACAAGTGATTATTTTGGCTTCCCAAAAGGTGCCTTTGGAAAGCACAGATTTGTGTGCCAGGCAAACATCTGAAAAGCTGCTGCCACATGGGTCAGCAACCGCAACTTTGTCTTCTCACAATAGCCACAGGCAAGAGAATCAAGTCCTGCTAATAATTTGAAAGCATCAATTAATACAGTTTAATAAACACATAAAAGGATCTAGTCTCTTTCTTTTTTCCCATCCACTTTTTAGCATCAATTAAAGTTAAGGGTGATTGTCCCGTGAGTAACTAAGGCAAATTTGTGTCTATGTGTGTGTATGTGTGTGTCTCTCTCTACTTTTTTCTTTTGATTTTTTTCCATTGTTTTGTACATAAAGCAATCACATAAAAATAGTTATAAATAGAAAAATTGCAAAGGTTTATCCCCACTTAGACAAATAGGAAAAAAAAAAAAAGAACCCAACCAACCTAACAAACAATCCGAGACAGAAAAAACACCTTGCTTCAAGTCCTTGCAGATTATACAGTACTCAGTATCTTTGGATATTTTACAATGAATCCAAAGTGTAGACAAAAAACACCTGAAGGAACCAGTCATCTGCAAAACGTTGCTTGTTGTAGGAAGTTGATATGGATTAAAAAGAAAAAGTTTGATGCAGTTTTGAGAAGATTTCTTTTTGTCTTCTTTTTTCTCTCCGTTGACTTTCACTGCACATGGAGTCTTTGTGGATTTTGTTTTGGAGGAGGAAGTGAGTGTTGGGCAGCTCCTTGGGGTCATTCTGCTATGTGTGGTCTCAGAGCAGAAGTCCTTCATACCCTCATGGGGGCAGAACTTGGACCTCCTGTGTCCCCCTCCATGCTCTGGTGGAGAGACTCTCATCCAGCCACCACCTCATTGATGGACAAACCAAAAAATTCATGAACCTGCGGTCCTCTCATTCCCTCGATTTTGCTGATGTTGAAAGGTAACAGTAAAAAGAGGCGGGAGGGGGGAAGTGCCCCAATTTGTAACATTTACATTTTAAAGTGCTGGTTTCATGTAAAACCAGCTTCCCAGGACACCCACTGCAAGCCATCTCAGCCAGTGCCGAAATTGGGATCCCACCATATCTGCCTCCCACAGCTCATCTAAGAGGAGCCGTGAGAGGCAGATGGTCACTAAAAGCCTTTATCCTTGAGAGTAGCTCATGGTTTTGGAGCTGAAGGAGGCTGACAGGGCAATTCCAGCCACTCTTTAGCCTCAAAAGAACTCTTAGATGCAGTGGCTAAGATGGAGTCTGCAGAGATGCTGAGGAGACACCCCAAATGTGTTGGTCACCATGGACAACCTTCAGCTTGGACCACCCCATCAAATATTACCACCTTATCTTTTGAACCAACAAACAGTGAAGAAATAGCATTTCTACTTGCTTGCAAGTAGAAAATATCATCATCAAGACACCTTTAGTGGACTTCTTTTCCACAAAGGTCCCTTGAGACAAGCAGCAGGGATATCTCCACACTCAATTTTTTCCCATTACCATTGCAGGTTCTGGGACATGCAAGTGTTTTGTAAATTTTTCTCATCAAAATATACACAGGAATTCAAGGGAATTAAGGACAGAGTCCCAGACTTTTCAGAATGGTCAGTGGCGGCGAATTCTGACTCTTTGGTTTGAAACGACTTTTTCATTTCAAAATTCCCACGTGGTTCCTTTTCACAAAGCAAGGGTTTAATAAAAGCTCAATATTGAAACTTTTCTGATTCTTTCAAAACTTCTCCTTCACCTTTTCAAGCAACTGAAGTTAAAATACTCAAAATAGGCTTTGGTTCTCCTTTTGAAATTTTGAAATAGCTAAAGAACCAAAATAAGTAACATCCCCCTTTTACACCCAGCTTTGCAGCTGGGTGATTTTTTATCTCCATTTATTTTTTATGTTTTTAGGGTCCCAACTCATGCTGCAGATCAGGGCTTTCACTAGCCCTGTAAATCTGATATACTGCTGAGGAAGGCAATGGCCAGGATCCTCCCTCTCCCAAAACGGCTGCTTGACCTCCCCTTTATCCCTTGTAGGATACATATTGTTGCCAGACATGAGAATTAATTTTAAAAAAAGTCAAAACAAAACCAAACAAACAAACAAGACCAAAAAAAAATCCAAATGAGAAAAGTTCTTTTGACCAAAAGGGCCAAGGAATGTAACATAATAAAACCAAGTCTGGACGGCTTGTCAGTGTCCAGTGGGCTGTGTGAGTGGAAAATGAGGAATACTTCCCCCAGAAGAGCCATCTCACAGTGATGGCCATGCCCTGGACTAAGGCAAGTGACATTTTTGGGAGTGCTGAAGAGGGCAGCAGTCGTGGCCTGGCCTTCCCAGATGGAGCTGTGAGTGGTGGGTGGCTGGATGGGACAGAGAGAGCCCAATGGCCCCAAAGCCAAGTGCATTGCAGAGTCTAAAGTGCCAGTGGCCATGGGGCACAGCACCTGCCCACCCCCCTGCTTGCCCCAGGGAAAGCCCTGTACCCCAAGCCCCATGGCAGTGAGGGGACAAAGAGTTTCTTGTGAGCCTGCTGATGCAGAAGGGCAGGTGGGGACCCCAAGGGGCCTGGGTGCCTTGTTGGGAAAGGAGCAGTCGCATGGTGGGACCGGGCGCAGGTTTAGTTGCTTGCCTCTGAGATGGGAGCCACGTGGCCAAGCCCTGCCAGGCCATTGAAGCCTGTGCTCCAAGGGTCAGGGAGGGGGAAGAAGGGCTGGGCAGCAAGGTTTTCATTGTGGCCCAGGGCGAAGGCGAAGATCCCTGCGTTTCTCTCCATGTCCATCTGGGCTCGCTTGAAGAGCTTCCTCTGGGTCTCCTCGAACTGGCTCTCCAGATCCTGCAGGCTGAAGGAGGTCTTGGCCCCACTCAAGAAGTGCTTGGGGCTGGGGCCGGGAAGGCACATGGCTGTGCTGCCGAGGTGGCCACTCATCTCCTCCAGCGTGGGCGGCATCACGAAGCTGTTCTCCACGGGTGGGCCACCGGGGGCGAAGAGCAGCCCAGCCGCCCTCCACGCCGCCGGCTTGCGGCCGCGCCGGGGCCGCGTGATCCGGCAGCTCTGCCGCTTGATGTGGCGGTGCAGGTGGTCAGAGCGGGTGAAGCTCTTGTAGCAAAACTCGCACTGGTAGGGCCGGATGCCCGTGTGGATGCGCATGTGGTTCTTCAGGTCGTAGTTGTGCACGAACTTGGCGTTGCAGTGGATGCACAGGTACGGCCGCTCCCCTGTGTGCTTCCGCATGTGGATCTTGAGCTTGTCCTGCCTGCGGAAGAAAAATGCACTTGGTCAGGCCAGTGCGGGCTGGACGGGGTTACGATTGCTCTTTGAATCAGGAGAGGAAAGGTGGGGAACTCATCTTGGGCTTCCCCCATCATAGGGGTGCTCTTGCAGGCTGACCTTTGTGTTCCCCTATTCTTTCCTGGGAACCCAAACATCACACACACGTCAGGAGTTTGCAGCCCATCCCAGAGAGTTCAAACCCCTCTGGAATAAACTCCCAAACCATACAATCATAGGATCATTAAGGTTGGAGAAGACCTCCAAGATCACGGACTCCAACCATTCCCCCAGCACTGCCAAGGCCACCACTACCCCATGTCCCCAAGTGCCACATCCACATGGTTTTTAATCCCTCCAGAGATGGGGATTCCACCACTGCCCTGGGCAGCTGTGCCAACATCTGACCACCCTTTCTATGAAGAAATTTTCACAATATCCAATGTAAATCTGCCCTGGTGCAACTTGAGGCCGTTTCCCCTTGTCCTGGCACTTTTTACCTGCGAGCAGAGCCCAAGCCCCACCTGGCTCCCCCCTCCTATCAGGGAATTGCAGAGAGCAAGTATCTAAATATTGCAATATATCTAT
>JAWWEV010000095.1:70107276-70133240 GCA_035583235.1 Hafferia zeledoni
ACTGATAATGACGGGGAAGGGATAAGGGATCTGATGGGAAGGCTGGGGGACTCCCCACCCAGGAAAATACATTTTCTCTGTTTTTCCCAGAGCCAAAAATAATGCAAAGGATGGATTCATTCTGAAACACTTGGGAACCTCTGCTTCCCTGTGCCACATTCCCTGTGGACCCCAAAAGGGACCATCTGAGCTCGCATCTCCCCAACAAAGGCACAAGTCTCATGCTTTCATGAAGCACAAAATTCTCCCCAAGAGCAAAACATGTAACGTAAGTGGCAGTGTTGAGGAAATCCTGACAGAAACCTCTTCCTACATCTCAATCACCTCCCTTTGCCTGAAAACACAACTTTTCCTAAAGGAGAGTTCTCACATCAGAGTAATGTTAAAAATGGCGAAAAAGCCCACCACATCAAATAGCTGTGTGCTATTCAAAATCCTTCCAAAGGCATTTAAAAACAAACCTTGTCTCAGGGTGTTAGAAAAGGGAAAAAACCCTACAGCACTCAGCTCTGTGCTGGGTGACCCACACAAACAGCTTTGTTTTCATCAGTAATGATGGCAGACTGCACCTCTGGGTCGGTCCTGATTTTGTGATTATTTCCTCGGTTTATAGTTCCACTCCTTCTGTGCTCTTTATTTAGAAGCTGCTGAGCATATGGGGGATGTCAAAGCTGTCGGGTTATCCCTGTGCTAGTAATGGGCCATGATAAACCAGTTCTGTGTGGAGCTTTTAACCACCATGATGCTGTTGTAACCTGTCTGGATTATGGGTCAGGATAGCCAAATTCTCACTTGAACCCTCAGAGTGGGTCAGTACCAGCATTTTCTTGTGTGTTCCCCAAACTAAGCCCAACGATGTTGCCCTTGCATGTAAAGGACTTTGGGAGTTCTCTAGGGCTTGGGTCTATTATTCACATTACAGGGAAGGTGTCAGTGATGGGTAAGCCAAGCTATTTTCTCACCATCAATTAGCACCTGTGGCATCACATGCAAGAGAGTGACAGGGACCACAGGATGGGGCTGGCCAGGCAGTCCCCCACAACCAGTGGTGTGAACCCATCCCACAGAGCCCATTTGTCTGGAAAAAACAACCCAGCGCTAACCTGGGGATGCAGCACCAGCAGGAACCAGATCCAAATTCCTGCAGGCAGGAATTATCACTGTGCAGTGGCCCTTCCCCTGCAAATAGCAGGGTGAGCCAGGCTCACGTCGCTTGTGCCCGCCTGAGGCATGATGCTCCCCGCATTATAATATGGTGTCTGCTGTGTTAATGGAGGGGAGCATGGAAATTTATTTTCAGGTCAAATCCTCATCATCTGCATATCTTCCATTTGAATATTATCATAGGGACAGGAGAAGAAAAGACAGGCTGAATGTGGGAGCACCCCAGGTGTCTGGCCATTGTCAGGAGCTCGCCTCTGCCTACTGTGCAGATTATTTTCCTCTGGTTTTCCCGCCCCAGCTTAATAGGGCTCTCTCTCTCTCACACAGCCAGGAGCTGAAATACCATGCTCTTGTCAGAAAGCTTTATTATTATGGTAAAGATTGTCCTCATTAGATATTAATTATACTCAGCAAGAGCAGGTCCAGGAATCTATTTGTCTCTGCTCGCCGATTAAATTCGCCCAGCTTTGCAGGGAAGGGTTTCAAACTGGAGCATTAGATTTGCACAGCCTGCTCCAATTGTTGCCCAGAGAAGTTGTGGCTGTCCCATCCCTGGAATTGTCCAAGGTCAGGTTGGATGGGGCATGGAGCTACCTAGGATAGTGGAAGGTGTCCCTGCCCATGGCAGGGGGGTTGGAACAAGATAGTCTTTAAGGTTGCTACCAACCCAAATCATTCTGGGATTCTATGAGTCCAACTGTTCCCACAGCACTATGAACTCCACAAAATTATGTCCCCCAGGTGTCACATCTACACATCTTTTAAATTCCTCCAGGGCTGGGGACTCCACCACTGCCCTGGGCAGTCTGTTTCAGTGCTTGACAACCCCTGCCATGATGAAATTTTTCCTAATATCCAACCTAAAGCTCCCTTGGTGAAACATGAGGCCATTCCCCTTTGTCCTGTCACTTGTTACTTTGGAAAGGAGACCGACCCCTACTGCACTACTGACATGTAATAATCAAGGCCACTCCAGCCTCAGAGCACCCAGATACTGTCATGTCCAAACATGTGCAACCTGGTTGTGGTTTACACTGGTGCCTAAATGTGCAAACCCAAGCTAATTACATCCTGTGGCTAAATGGCCCTCCCAACTCAGTGCATCTCCCAGCACATTAGAGATGAAGCCTCCTTGGCTGTTTGACCATCTGTTTTCCAGCTCACTCTAGTCCCACTGTGGTGAACTGTTGTGGGGTTGAAAATATCCTGTTACTTATTTAAGCTTTTGCCCAGTGAGGGGATGGATCCAGTGACTTGTGGATGTCATCCACAACCCACAGAAATCAGTAGGTTCATTTTCTTCCTCCACCCTCCCCTCCTCCTCCCCCTGCTTTTTTTTTTATTTCCTGAAGGGATAGAGATCATGTCCTGCTTTCTTTACTACTTTTCTTTGGGGGGAAAAAAAAAATATGTAGCTCAGGAATCAGCTAAGGGTCATGATGACCACAACCCCCTCCCCACACATGGCAGAGGTAACCCATGCACACCTGGTAAAGCGAACTTCACAGATATTGCACATATAGGGCTTCTCCCCTGTGTGGGTCCTCATGTGCCTGGGCAGCTTGCCGGCTCCCATGATGACTTTGTTGCAGATGGGGCACTGCTGGGATGCCTTGGGCTTTATTTTCCTTTCTTCCTCCAGGGGCCATGGAGGAAAAACTCCTCCGAACTGGGTAGCGCTTAAGAAATTGAGATAAGCACTATAGTCAGTCTCTGCTTTAATATGCCCTAAGGGAGCTGCTGGGGTGTTGGCAAACATGTCCTTGAAGAAGTCATTAGGGAAAGGAGGTGGAGGCAGGTCTTCTTTCTCCTCCTCTTCCTTGATCTTCCTCTTTTTGATCACCAGATCCAAGGGGCCGTTGTCCTGTGGCTCCTCGAGCTGGGAGAAGGAGCTGAAGTCGCCATTCCATAGATGGGGGAAAAAGGTAGGGGTGAAGGGAGAGAGAGTTGGCCTCCTTTCTGGGATGTTCGCCTTAGGGTACAAGTTTTCACTTAGCAAGGACTCAATGGAGAAGTCTCGTATCATGCCCAGGTGTCCAGAGGAGTTACTGGCTGGGAAGTGATTTGGAAAATCTTTAGGTGCTTCTGCATATGCTTCTTCAGTAAGGTCAGACTCAGAAGGGCTTTGGTGGCAGCTTACTTCTTGTACATCGGTTAGGTTCTCCTGATTGACAAAATCTTCCACTTCCTCCTCCTCCTCCTCCTCTTCGTCATCATCTTCATCATCGTCTTCGTCTTCTTTGTCATCTTCCTCTTCAGCCTCTCTGTTGGGCTCCATGATTTCAAGGCATACATTGATAATGCTCTGGATCTCCAGCATCTTGGCAGCGCTGAGGATGTGCTTGACATTTGAGGTGGTGATGGTGAGTGTTGAGGTGTAGGCAAACTCAAGGATGGCAGAAAGTGCTTCAGGCTTGACAAAGTCAATCTCGTAAACATAGGGCTGGTCTGTTAAAGTGCCAGTAGTGAAGAGTTTTTTGAAGTACTTGCTGCAGGCAGCCAGGACGGACCGATGGGTCCGGTACTCCTGGTCCTGTACGATGAGGATGACATCGCAGAGGAGACCATCGTGCCGCTGCTCATTTAGACCACACAACACCTCACTGCTGTGGTTCGGGAATGGGATCCCGATAAGATCTTCAATGCCATTGGCCATATTCTCATTTAGTGCCCTAGGACAAAACACAGACAGTGGAGCGTTAGCAGGGGATTCCCCAACAGTGATGCCAAAATGATGCTGCCTTCTCTCCATGTCCTTCTCTCCCCTGACTCACTTGGACCTCTGTAATCACATTCCACTTGCACTGCCCCACTGCTTCTCTGTGCCACCTGCAACTCCTTCCAGGTTCTCTGTGATCACATCTCTTCATCTCCTCCTTTGTCTCTATCCCTTTCTACTCAATTCCCACCCTGTTCACATTTTCATAACCACCACAAGCTCCCTTTTCTCTTTTGCATCCCTCCTCCAGGAACCTTGTGCAATGACTCCCTCCCACCAAGTTTACTCTGTGTCCTCCCACAGACAACACTGTTCCAGGCACATGTTGGATTTGCCTGCCAGGAGCTACATGGGGAAAGTATGATGCTGTATGGCTTCACACTGCCAAGTCCCAGCACCTACACAGCTTAAACAAGATGAGCCAGGGAATGCCCATCCCATCTATGTAACTGGTTTTTGGACTGGTACAACTGGGTGTCCCAAATAGGAGGTTCATGGCTGCTTGCTGTCATAGGAGAGTGATCCGTATGGACCAACAGGCATCCAGTTCTGCTACTACATGCCTGGAAGTTCTCCCATGCCACCTCAGCATGTGGACAAACCGAATAAGAATATCTTCCTGAGGGATCTGGGAAAGGGGAGGCAAGCAAGGATTTGTGTCACAGCATACCTAAATGTTCAGAGGAAGACAACCAGGTAGCAAGGACCTGGCCAGACACAAATTGCTGTCTGCTATCTTCTCCCATGAGCTGAGCTTTCTTCGTTCACAATCCTGCTTGGACTTGTCAGTATGGTATCAAATGCCCTGTGCATCCGGCAGACACCTTCCCCTGCTAGAGCAGCTTTAGCTTCAAACGAAAACTCGGAAGCAAAAAGCCCACACCCAAGAGGAAAACCTGATTTTTTTTTGCCATTTTTTAATCTGTAATATGTTTCCTCTTTCACATGGCTCCAGCAGCCCTTCCACATGAGAAATCCCAGGAAAGGAGAGTGATTTCCTCCAGCAGGCAACGAATACATTAATCCCTTCACACACAGAATACATCAAACAGACAGAATAACTTTGAATACACTAACCCTTTGGAAATCCCCAGGACACAGAGCATGTGTTCATGCAGTGTCACCTCTACCAGCCCCAGCTCGTGGCCATGCTGCAGGTAGACACCTGGTTCAGAGATGAGCAGTTAATCACCAAGAGAGCTCAGGGTACAGGTAAGGGAAACTGCAGCCCCACGGTGACCCTTTTTGCAAGGCTGAAACCACCAGGCAGCCCCCCCAGTCCCACCCTCTGCACCTCTGTCAGTTCCCAATTCCACCCCACACCACCTCTGCATCTCTTCTGGGATCCATTGGTGTGTCCTGGGTGTCCTCCACTACTGCACTCACTCCAAACCTCCTTCCCATCAGCTGTGGGGTCCTGATCTACCTCATGGTGAGGGGTTGGCTCCCACCCTCCCACCTGCCTCCAACCTTTGTGGATGGAAAGAGCCTAGTCTGATGTAGGTTGTCCATGACAATCCATTCTTCACCTTGGCCAGTAAGTCAGCAACACTTGGTGAAGCCTGGGGTACACCTAGAGGGATCAGATTCGGCAGCAAACATTCCCATGGGAAAAGAAACATTGTCTCGCTTCTCCTCCCTCCACAGGGTCATTCTACAGCTGAGAACTTGCAGGTATCTCCCTCCTACCTAACGTGCACTGGAGAGGAACTAGGAATTACACCCCTCTGAGACCCCTCAGCTCCAGCCACCAAAACTTTCAGCGCAAGGAGGATGCTCCAGCCCTGCATTCCGTGGTGTGTCCCTTACCTCCGTGCTAATTATGTCTGTTGCCTGAAACAAATTGATTCATTCCAGTGTGCTGTGCTTAACCACGTTAACCAGTTATGCTACTCTACAAGCCCAACCAGCCCCGTATCAAATCCTCCTTGAAAATCGTCAATAAATGATGGTAAATCCAATGTGTTCTCCAAGTGGAGTGTAAGATAATAAATAACCCTTGAGCCAGGGAGGAAAAGACAACTTCCTTTTTTAGGGCTTTGTATCTCAAATAATAAGCATGAGCAATTAAATTTCTATTGCTGTTTTTATCTTCTACTCATTTATTTTTGTTTGGAAGGAGCATTAAAGTTGCTCCTCGCATGAAGGAACATGTTTTCCTACAAGCCTATTTTGATCTTTTACTGCCAGATCACCCAAAGCACCAAAGATCAGAAAAGCAGACTATTAGACTAGCTTGAGAAATGTTTTTATAGACCTTTTTTTCTGGACACTAAACTTCATTCTCCCTAATTAGTGAATTATTCACTCCACAGCAAGAAAAAAATTGAATTGAGCGATCAGGGTGGTATGTGAGTATACATACATTTATATAAAATTTATACATAGAAAATATATAAAAATGATGCTGCTTTTTAAGGAAATTGACTGGTTTTCCTTTCTTTTCCCTTCCTGGTCCTCTTGAGATGTGGTTCTGTTAACCACAGAGCTTAGACAAGCTGATAACTTTACAAGATGCTGGCAAAATTGAAGGTGATTCATATCATTTAAATAGGGGGGGGGGGGGGAGAAGGAGAGAAACAGCCCGTTCATTTGCATACATTTGCATTTTTTAAACTTGCAGTGTGGTTTGACAGCTCTGGAGCTCAGTGAGCTTGAGAAATGACCTTATGGTTCCCATGCCCCGAGGGAGGTTGATGGCCAGAGGCTGGAAGTGTGCTGAGGCTGATGTTTTCCTTCCTCCCCCTCCCTCCTCTCCCTCCTCCTGCACTCCCCCCTTCCCCTGCCCAAGCCAAGGGTGGGGTCTTCAATAATAACAGGCATAAAAATAGCATCTGATGGTGACAAATGTCACCAGCACACACACACACGCGCGCGCGCACACACACACACGCAAATGCTGGGCAGACGACACAGAGTTAAAGAGAAAAATCCCATTTTATAATAGAAAATTACAGCATTGTTAAAATAAACGGGAGGGAGATGGTGGAAAGGGTGGAGGGCACCTAAAATAAATGTATTCTGCAAATGATGCCACGAAACACTGCATTTATGGTCATGCTTAAAACTCATTCATTACTTTCTTGCCAGGAAAAGCAGAATTTATAAAAGAAAAGATGCTGGGAGATGCTCTTTGGGTGCCAGACTGCTTCTCCCCATGTTCTGCCAACAGATTTAGACACCTGAGGCTGCAACAGGAAAAAAAGGTGGTTGGGGAAACTAAGCTTTGTCCCCTTTTTGAAGGGAAAAACCTCAAATACACGACAGGGACCACAGAAACATTACAAAGCACCTGCAATGTGCACTCCCTGGGTGACCCAAAGCTCATCCAGCCACTCTGCTGCTCAAAAACCCCTTCTGTTTTTATTTTATTTATTTTATTGTTATTTATTTTAGTCTTTTTACTTTAAGCTCCTCCAGTATAATACAGCATCTGTAAACCAGTAATGTAAAATTGAAGTATCAGACAGAGACAGGCAAAATGCTTATTTAACACCACAGTAAGCAAAAAACCAGATGTATACTCTAGATTATTGAGATATACATATTGCAAAGAGACAAAACAAACTAATATTGACTATATTCATTTGTATGGGTGGAAATGGAGGATGCAGTTTGGAGGAGCCCTGGGAAAGATGTGTCAGCCCCAAGGTGCGACAGGATCCTGCCCTGGGTCTGTGTTGCTCAATGCCAGGAGCAGGAGACCTGTGACCTGTGAGGGCCCCTCACTAGCACTTCCCTTTCCCTTCTCCTTCCTCATCCCCAGTGACAACGCCCTGCAAAGCTGAGCCCTTGGAGGAGATAAAGGCTGTCAGGGAGGGCCCAGGTTTGTGCAACATCTGGCTTCTGGTTCAGGGCTATGGCAGGGATGGGGATCTTCCCTTCCCAATTGCTCCATCTGTGGGGGACAACACTTCACAACATGAGTCTTAGCTGGAAAATAGCAATTTTGGCCTTTAATTGTTTGTTGGCATGTAACAAAATTGCTGTAACATGCAGCATTTCAATATTTCAGTATTTTAATACTCTATTATTTTAATGTATTAGTATCTCAGTACATTAATATTTTATTGCTTGAGTATTTTAGGCATTTAAAAATTACATTAATACTGTATATATTTATATTTTATGTGGTTTTATTTTATATATTGGTATTTATATAGAAATATTTAGAGCATCTCACCTTAAAATGTGGATTGCTTGGCCTTTTCTTTGATATGATTTTCCCCTCAGGAAGGTGCTGGCTCCCCTGACTACCTTTCTTTTTGGTGAGCCTGTAGTCAGTCTCCATGGGAGTGCCACCCCAAAGACATGGGGGTGCCCTGGGGTAAGCTTGGGATGCAAAAACAAGGTGCCCCTCCCCAGTGCCAGGCTCATTCTGCATTCAGCACAGCGGAGGAAGGAGCCTGAGGCTCCTACTGATCTCTGCCTGCTACTGGTGTCAAAATGTCACTTTTCCAGGCAAAACAAGGTGTCTCCAGATCTTCCATTCACCCACCCTATGCATGGTGCAGGGTTTAGTGTGCAAGACTTGGAGTTGGAAATCCCTGACCACTGCTCCCCTATCCCAGCTGCTCCCCTATCCCAGCCAGATTTGGCCTCCCCTCGCCAGCATCTGTCAGCCCTTGCTGACACAAAACCCCTGGAGGAATTCAAGCTTTACACACGAAGCATTAGGCCACCCAACAAAGCACCCTACAGGTGGCAAAACCAGGATTCGAGGTGCTGAGCATCCCAGGCCACCCCAGACAGGAGAGAGAGTCAGAGAATCACAGAATGAATCCCAGAATGGTTTGGGTTGGAAGGGACCTCCAGGCTCATCCAGTTCCACCCCCTTCATGGGCAGGGACATCTTCCACACTGCTCCAAGTCCTGTCCAACCTGGCCTCGGAACACTTCTAGGGATGGAAGAGTCAGCAGGAGATCTCGACATCTTTCCCCAGCCTAATTTATTTTCTACCACCGACTCACCTGCCCAGGGCACGTGGCACCCTGAGGCACAGATGCTTTGGCTCTTCTGCTTCGCTACCTGCTTCTCTTTCCCAATCGCTGCTGCACAATGCAGGAATGGAGGCAGCAGCCAGGGTGGGCTGGTTGCCCTCCCTCTGCATCCACCACCGTATCTCATCTGTGTAGACCTGCCTGTGACCTCCACCAGCCCATAAATATATGTGGGTTATTTTTTTTCACCCAGTTTTATTTATGCCTCTTCATAATGAAGCAATTAAGATGTGCATGGGAGATCACCCTAACCTGTCAAAATATTACAGCTACTTTCTATGGGATATACTGGCCAGTGACTGATAACTCCTGCTCCTGTTATTTGGTGGAAAAACACTAGCACAGGTTGCCCAGAGAAGCCACAGCTGCCCCATCCCTGGAACTGTCCAAGGCCAGGTTGGACAGGGCTTGGGGCAACCTGGGACAGTGGAAGGTGTCCCTGCCCATGGAAGAAGGTTTGAACCAGACAGCCTTTAAAAGACCCTTCCAACCTAAACCATTCAATGATTTGGTTTTAGGGGCACAGGGATATTTGGGCTCTGTTCCTGCACCCACCAACTGCTCCACGACGTTGAGCAAGTCCCTTGTGCAAATAGTCCTGAGCAAAGCCACATTGACCCACATTGACACCCCACTTGAAGGTGGTCCTGTGGGGAC
The DNA here is from genome assembly GCA_035583235.1 of Hafferia zeledoni. Lineage (NCBI taxonomy): Eukaryota > Metazoa > Chordata > Aves > Passeriformes > Thamnophilidae > Hafferia > Hafferia zeledoni. Next base: position 70,116,818 of record JAWWEV010000095.1, read on the forward strand.
AGCACCACTGCCTTAGCCAAGCACTTTGCTGCAACATGGGAGAACCAAGAAAGAGTTTGGATCCCTAAAAGCCTATCTGAAGGCAGGCAGAGGGGTGCATTTATGTTTTTTAATTAAAAAAAAAAAAAAGTGAAAACCTAAAAAAAGGCAAGCCTTTCCTTCAGCACACCTGCCCTCTGAACATATTGTCTCCAGAAGAACACGTTATTAAGCCACCCACCCCAGTACCAAGTGTTTCTCCCCTCTGGCAGGAAGGTGGGGCAGAGCACTCCTCACCTTTCAATCACTTCCCTGCGAGATGCCTGAAATGATGAGGAAAATGTGGTGACACCAACCACTGCCTCCCTCGCAAGGAAATAATCAGGGATTTTTAAAGGACAAGAGCGACTTTGCAGACCCACAGATGGTGCTGTGGGAGGGGAAACGCCTCGTAGCAATAGCACCAGGGTTTTACTGCTGGGCTGGGCACCCGCCCCAGCCTCCAATAACTGGGACCAGCCTTCCCCTTGAGACCAAACTTGCTTGGAAAACACGGGGTTGAGCTGGGAAAGTTGGGGGTGTTTGGCTTTTAAGAGGTACTTAACGAGCTCATCCACTCAAAATTGAGGATCTCACAAAAAACTCAAGGATTTTGCTTAGGTGTGGACTAAGGAGAAAAGGGTAGAGGTTTCCAAAGTGGTGCTTTGGTGAGGAAGGACGCAAAGGTCATATCTGCCATGGAAGATGCTCGCTGGCAGCAAGGATAGGGGGGAAGCCCTGTAGGTGGCTGCAGGGGTGGCATCGTCCCACATGTCTCATGGCAAGGGAACGCCTCTGTAAATGGAACAGGTCAGTACAATTTAAGGGGATGATCCATAAGGACACCAATGGAAAGGCCAACCAGAGCCCCAGCAATGCTGACACAGATGAACACCTCCCACTGGTGCTGGGATGAGAGGGATGGCCAAGGAGCTGTGAGGGGGACAGTCCAACCCTTTTTGGCCAGGTTCCCAGAGACAGCGATGCATGAGATGGAAGAGCTCCAGAAGTCGAGCATGGTTTGATCACATAATTAAAGTTTTTGAGCATCAGGGATTGAGATCACACAGGTGACCTTCACTCTAGTATTTCTCCATTACCTACTGGACTTTTCAATATTCATATTAATCTCTGAACAAAATCCTTAGGCATACAAGGATTCATCCATATCAATATCTGGATGGCAAGCTGAGCCCACCTGAACTATGTGTATTTGCACATACTATATAAAACTGAATATTTTTGGCTGGAACTTAGTTTCCTATAAGCAGGCCACCAAAAAGCCATTTTCACTGAGGTCCCATCAGGGAATCCAAAATAAAAGCTGTTCTGGAACCATCTCCACAGTTTCCAATGGTCTCAACAATAACATATTTCACCCCTTCTCTTCCCAGTTTCCAAAATCTATGCAGAAGCTTAGCTAGCCAAACAGACCTGGGGCACATAAACACTGGAGATCTGCTGGATATCTCTGGTACAACATCACTTGGGAAGTACATGAGGACCATTTGCTTAAGAAGGTAAATAGTGATTACAGGTGCCACTCATTTGCCTGTTGAGGTGTGCAAGCCCAAGCACCTCCTGTACCATCTGTGAATCCATCCCAGGGAGTTTTTAAAGACTACTTATACATATCACAGCAAATGCTATGCATCTCTCAATAAATCCATCCCTGCAGCTTAACTCCAGCTACCCAGGGCCTGCCTGAAGCACTCTGTACCTCAACAACTTTGTTTACGTACAGACACAATCTGCTAAATTGCAAATTATGAATCAGATCATCCCCCAGTGACCTGAACAGTTGGGTGCTACTGGTTGTACTGGGAACTTACTGTTGCTCCATGACCACCAGGATCTAACCCCACTCTATAGGGTATTTAAGTTAAGGCCATATTTTCTAGCCTCAGTTCCCCTACAGGCTTGTTGTTCAGGCTGAGCTCTTGACTGGCATGGGATGATGAACAGATTCAGCTCATGGCAGGGGATTGGAACTACATGATCTTTAAGGTCCCTTCCACCCCAAACCATTCTGCGATTCTATGATTCGATGATCACATCAGCAGGACCAAGCCCCACAGCTCTCCTATTTCCTTGGAAACAGTTCTTGGCCCCCAGATAAATGCCAACAGGAGCCCTGGCAGGGCCAGAATAGAGTTCAATGCCTGCCATAACTGAAGTGCCACACTTTCACTTTGGTTTCCTCTTTCCAGCTTCTGTAAATTACCCAGTAAAATTCCCAGTTTCAAAGTTTATATAAAGCTCCAAAACCAGCAGCTCTGGGTCACTTCTGGGTGGCAGCTTGATGAAGTCTGCAAGCTGCATGACAAGTGCCATCTCATGTGCTGAGCAGGTTTTCGCAAAGGTAAATCCTGGTGATAAATGGTCAAATAAACCTAAACAATTAGCAAAACTACATCAAAGGCACCGCCTGGCTCCAGATGGTGTTTTGAGGACTTCATCTATGCACAGAGCAGGGGCAAATTAATTAACCACAGGCAGGCAGGTACCAAAGAGGAGACTTAATAGGGTGGTCACACCTGACCACAGTCTTTTTTTGCAGCCTTGACCCCCTCATTCAAGCAGCTCCTTGGAGGTCTGGGGCTTGAGGGGATGGTGCTTAGGACATCAGCTCCCTTCTCATCCTCTCTGCTGAGGTTTGGAAAGATGCTGCAAGGCTGGAGATGCTCAATATCCAGGTCTTTTTCTTCAACCTTGTCTACATGACTTTGCACAGCCTTGATGCTCTCCTGGCAATGGTCCATATAATGTTTCTGATGAATATTTCCCCTCTATATGTATCTAGAAGCACACACACACACACGTATTTCGAATGTGTGGGAGTGGGGAATATGTTAAATGAAACAGCAGAGTTTCCAGTCATCCTCTGCAACCACCCCACTCTCATGGAAACTCATTCACACTTCAAGTGACACAATCCCCCTCCCACGCCACCAAAAAGAGGGGGAAAAAAAAAGAGAGGAGGAAACCCCACAGATTTCCCCAGATATCCACCAGAGATATGCCCATGCCAGAGCTGGCCTGGTTGAACATCAGTTTGCTGGTCCCTCCAGCAGCTCCAGCATGAGATGGATGAGGGTCCATGAGGTTTGTGACATTGCTGGTGGCATTTCTGCCGACGTCTGCTCTTCTCCACCACCTACCCATTGTGCAAGATGCTCAGATCCTGTTATAGGGATTGATATAGTATGTGCAGATATAAATACATATACATATATATGTGTGTGTGTGTGTGTGTGTGTGTGTGTATGTATATATAGGATACATCCCCATGAACACATGATATTACAACCCAATGAGCATGTCAGTAGTGGGTACCTCCTTCCAACATGGCCCTAAAAATAGCCAGAAAAGCCATTTCCTCCCATTCTGAACTCTCCTGGGAGAACAGGCCAGCCCCTTCGCTCTCTCCCGTCCTGTTCTTCTTCAGAGCCAGAAAAAGGAAAAGAAATTAAAAAAAGGCTCCTATTGAACAGCACACACACACTGGGTGGGTTCGCTTCCTGACAAAAAAAAGCCAAAAAAAAAAAACCCCAACCAACCACGGCGGAAAAATGTGCCCAGCTTAACCATGGAAAACTGGTTTGGCTGGCGTCCCTCCGGAGTGGACAGGATTGCGAGGTACTTGGACGCGGATCCGGGTGAGGCTGTCACCAGCCCGCGTGAAAACACCGCTCCAAAATAAAACACATTTTTTGAGGGCTCCACAAAAGCAGGGAGAGAAGGACGGGCATCCAGTTACCCCTCCTCTTCTCTGCCCTCGCCCCCAGAGGGAAAGCCACCGATGGGAGGACTTTGGGAATAAAAATAAAAGGGTCAGAGCGCTCGCACATTAAATCAGAAGCAGATGTGTGTCTGCTCGCCAGCCTGAGTCACCGCGGGAGGGTGGGGAAGGGGGGGTTATCGCTATTTTGGTGCTGGGTGTGGGGTACAGAAAACAATGTGAGGAGAAGGCGGTGCAGTGTTTGAGCAGGCTTAATATCGGCTTGGGAGCAGGTACAGGCAGGCTCCAGGAGCGGTGGGGTGGGAGGCTCAGCTCACTGGTGGCATTGGCAGCAGCTGTGCTCCATCCTCTGCCTGGGCAGGACTGTTCTCCCAGACCTTCCCCCAGCTCTTCCACAGCATCTCTGGGCATCCTCAGTGGCACATATCCCTCTTAGGGGGAGTTTCTTCCTGGTCCCCTTTATGTGTCCTAGTATTATCCCTCCATGGGGACCCCCCAACCATCCCCACGCAATGGCCAAGATGCTGCTGACCTGAGGAGTCTCCAGACTTTGTCCTACCTCCCACAAGGCCACCTCAGGACGTAGCACCTCTCCAAAGCCCAGCTTGCTTTGGGCCAAGCCCCATAACACAAGCTCAGCCTCGCTGTTCAGTTCCCACCATACCCTGCGCTGCTGACACCGTGTTGCCATTTATTAAGCTCATAATCCCACAGGTATTTAGGAGAGAGGTACCTCAGATTGGTCTATTTAACTCTGGCATAACCCAAAATATTTTATTGCTGCTTGACTCTCCTGGGAGCCTTTGCAGACTCAATGATTTGTAATTGCCATTTCAGTCCTGGACCTCTAAGCACAAAAGCTTCTGTGCTACAGCTGGGCCAGAATAACTCCCACACAGACAGGAGGTGGCTTTTGGATAGACACGTTCCTGGAAGGTGCCCCTGCAGAGCATCTCAACCTGCAATGGCAATACAGCCTGCAAAGACACAGCCCTTCCAGCATGACCACTCCATATCTGTACCATGGGCAGCAGGTTAGTCCTGGGCTTGGACTGTGCTGCCACAGTCATCCCCAACACAGGACAAAACAGAAGAGAAAAAATCCACCCAGATTTTACCCATGAGTGTCTCCTCCAGGTGACCTACAGCCACTGCCCCATTGTAGATGGGAGTTGGGCAGAACAGGTGAATATTGCATCTCCCCATCCTTTGCTGACCCAAGGAGGACCATCATGGATGTTCCACCTCTGGAAACAAGGAGTAATGGCTTCAGAATAACAGAGTAGAGAATCAGACTAGATAGAAGGAAGAAATTCATTGCCCACACAGGTGGTGGATGCCCCATCCCTTGAAACATTCAAGGTCAGGTTGGATTGGGCTCTTAGCCCTGAAAGGTGAAAGGTGTCCCTGCCCCTGGCAGGTGGTTGGAATGAGATGACCTTCAGAAGTCACTTCCAGCCCAAACCATTCAATGAATCTGTGATTCCATGATTGTTTTTTCTGCAAGCCAACATTTCTCTGCATCCTATGTCCTGACCATGCTGAAACCCCAGTGAGATGCATCACATCTCCAGCCCCTGAGCTGGGAATTTCTAGCAGAAATACTGCCAGGTTTCAGCACAGGACAGTCAGGGAAGGGGGATAAGAGTTTCATCCAGATTTTTTATATGTAAACCAACCAGCTAATGAGCTCTCTGAAGACCACAGGTAATATATGAGCATAACCTTAAAGTGTGGCCAAAGCACTGAATATCCAGAGGCAACTCCCTGTCTTCCGGGGATGATTTAATCCAGCTCTCAAGGTTGCAGAGCAATTTAACTGAAGATCAGGGGTCAGATTCAGATTTCGTTTGTACCTCAGCTCCTTCTGTGTGAGAACTCTGCCAACCTGCTCATAAGCTAAACAGCAGCTGAGTCCTCAGCTCAGCCCTGGTCCTGCAAAGCCTCACCCGCCTGAGCAATCTGTGCGATCCAGTGGGGCCCACCCATGCCCAGCTTGGTAAATATAGCTGAAGTTGGTGGAGAACCAACAAAAAAAAAAAAAAAAAAAAGAAGGAACTCTCCCTGGAAGAAGGAAAAGAAAAATATCTTCCACTTAGATGTTTCAGCTCAAACACATGGAAAAAAATAATACTGAAAATCAATAGGATTAACTTTTCAACCGATGCTTCTGCAAGCAATGAGGGGGTCTGAGGGATCAGGTCCCCCAAGCAAAGCAAGTCCTACATCCCAGCTGATTCCTTGTACATGCCAACTCACAGCCTGATCTGATTTAAACCAGCTGAGTTGTAAATGAGGCTTATAATGGAATTGGCAAATGACCCTTCAATACAGCATCACAAACCAACAGCATTCAAAAATAACCAGGGGTCAAGTCAGGACTCAGCTCTCGGCACAGGATGAGTGCGGGATCTGGGAGGCCATCACGCATCAGGCTACAAAAACAGCCCAAGCAAGCAGGGAGGACCCCCAGCCTGTCCTCTCTTCAGAGGGATGACCCTTCCAAAAGAAAAAAAGTAGGAAAAAGGAGGAGAAAATGCAGCCTTGCCATGCAGAGAGAGACAGTCTCGCCTGTTTGTGTTGGCCTATCCTCAACTCCAGTCAGTTTCCAACTGGAACCCAGAAATGCTGATGGTGTTTGGAGTCTGTCTGCATCCCTCCCATGACGTGAAGAGGCATTCAGGATGATGGGCTAGGATGTTGGTATTTTTTTTTCCCCTAACAACTGTATTTACTGTTACATTTTGAACTCCCCATGCTGTCATTACAATGTCAGATGAAATTACATGTGTGATAACCATAACATCGACGCATGCACAAGTTCACAAAGGCTTTACAAGGAAACATTTCTAAAGGAAGAGGGAAGCTGCTCACATGCCTGAACTCAAAGGGGATGTCCAAAGGAGTTTTTGAATTACAAGGCACTGGCTACTGCCTAAACTTGGCCTAGCTGGAACTGAACAGATGGATTTTACTCTGGTTTCGGGCTTTGCTGGGTATTCTTACTTATCCTGGACTCACTCCAGGGATTTAACTGATGCTGTTCTGGATTTGTACCAGTGCAAAGAGGATGAGGATGTTGCAGTGGTCTGCAGAACAGCACTGTGGAGGGATCTGAATGGTACTAAGCTTCTGTGCTGGAGTCACCATGAAGATCATGGAATCCCAGAATGGTTTGGGTTGGAAGGGACCTAAAAGCTCATCTAGTTCCAACCCTTTGCCATGGGCAGGCAACACTTTCCACTAGACCAGGCTGCTCCAAGCCCCATCCAACCTGGCCTTGGACATTTCCCAGGGATAAGATGCGGAAGTGCAGCTGGTTTGTGACTTACAGAAGCAGCTGCATGGGCATGAAAGCCAGAACAGAGACAGCTACACCACTGTAAAAACATCTTATATCAAGGTGGCTGGTTCCCTTTCTCATACATGCCCCTATACAGCCCTTCAAGATTGAGGACAGATGCTCTCTCCTGATCCAAGATGTGCCAGAGCCTTAAGATAGGAACCCCATCTTCTCAACCACTACCAGGGCAGAGGTAACTGCTGCACACAGCTCATCCTTTGAGGTTGCTATGAAAATCCCAATTTTTGCTAGGAAGAAGCAGCAATCAAATTTCTTCCAACTGCAGTGGGCAGCTGGGTGAATGGAACTTGGCTGATGCTCCTGGCGTATGGTTCCAACAGCACAGTCATAGAGGCAGCAACCTCCAGGAGAGAGGCATCATTTTCCATTGGCACAGCTGGATGCATAAGGCAACATCTGTAGAGCTCTGGTTGCACTTGCTTAGGGGTAAATAGTACAAGTACAACCAGACAAGTCTTGTTTAAGTGCTTCAACTTCCATACAAACCCACAGGATGTTACAGATCAACCTGGCAGTGCAGTGTGGCATATGTAGACAGGCTGAGAGTTGGGGTTGTTCAGCTTGGAGAAGAGAAGGCTCCAGGAGACCTCAGAGCCCCCTCTGGTCCTTAAAGGGGCTCCAAGGGAGATGGAGAAGGACTTTGGACAAGGCATAGAGGGACAGGACAAGGCAGAATGGCTTCACGTTGATAGAGGGCCAGGTAAATTTGAATATTTGGAAGGAATTCTTGGCTGTAAGGGTAGTGAGGCCCTGGCACAGGCTGCACAGAAAAGTTTTGGTTGCCCCATCCCTGGTAGTCCAGGTTGTACGTGGCTTGGAGCAACCTAGTATCTCTGCCCATGGCAGGGGGTTGGAATCAAAACGTTTTTAAGGTCCCTTCCAAAACAAATGCCTCAGTGATATCCATACCTATGGGTGGGTTTGCTCCCAGCTCCTACAACGAATCTTATGGAGCAGCTGCCTTGCTCCATACACACACACAAAAAAAAGGTAGAAATGCAAATATTTAACACAACAGCAACTCCAAGTATTTGTGGGCTGCAAAAGGGCATTGCATATGCATGGGGAACACATGACTGCCTCCCCTCACTCTTCCCAAGGCATAGCCTTGATCCACCTCCTGACTAAAGGACTGGAGGATGCTCTAGGTGTGTGTGTATGTTTGGGCAGTGATCTGAAGAGCACCGGGAGATATGCTGAATCGCTCACACCATTGTAGGAACCTACTTTTTGTCTTGGGTGGGAAAACATCAGCATTTCACCCCACTTTCCCCATTATTTCACTGTCTGTATTTTTCATTTCCTTCCACAACACAAATACGCCAGATGTTGGTTAAATGTATCACAGTGATCTGCCTCTAGGAGAGGAAAATTCACCAGTTAAGGGGCTACAATACAAGCAAACACTTGAAAACATCTACCTCTCCACCCACCCACTTCACCTCCCACCTCTGGGTCTTTCTAATCCACATTATGTTGTTTCATATGTGCAACACACAAACAAAATACCTCCTTGCAGCATATTAATTTCTTCTCTCCGTTTTTCCCTGAAGAAGCACAACAAAAAGGGGTGCAAATGCAGTATTTTTTCCTTTCATTCAGCCCTTCCTAGGCATGGGCAGGACCCCACCAGCTTGCCAACAACGCACTTCAAAGCCACACTGGATGAAACACCATCACCGCAGCATGCTGGGGACTTTCCTTTTCCAAGCCAGTACTTCAAAATATTTATAAATGCACTTAAGCCCCATTTTGACCACTGCCTCTATTTGCAAACCCTGCCCTGAGATTCATGTCAGGTCGTGGGGAGTTCCGCTCGCATTGTTGGCATACCTGAGGAGAGGCAGAGGGACTCGCTCCCTGCACACAGAACAAAGCCCTGAGTTATTGCAGAGCTTTGCCCTCCACTGAGTGCAATTATGGTTAGAGAAAACCCTTGTTTACAGCAGAATCCTTCCAGTTGGGGAAAAAGAGATTTAATTATAAGGTAATGGTGCTGTGGGCGTGTGTGCGAGTGGAGAGCAGATGTGGCCACGAGCAGGGCTGCTGCCCCTGCCCCAGGTGGTTGCTGGAGGTTCCAGCTTTTGTGGATGGTGAAAATGCGGGTTTGGAGGCTTCCTCCATGGCTGCTGAAGGCTGAGCACTGAGGATGCAAACATGAAGAATTTAAATTAAAAAAAAAAAAAAGCCGAAAGAGACATCTGCATCCCACAGATAGGAGCAATCGGAGGGGAGATGGATGGCCAAAATACCCATACCTTTCCTCTATCCCTGAGTCATGGCCTTAGAGACAGGTCTGCTCAGGCAGGTTATGAGAATGCCAGAATGGTTTGGACTGGAAGGGACCACAAAGCTCATCCAGTTCCAACCCCCCTCCAAGGGTAGGGACACCTTCCACTATCCCAGGTTGCTCCAAGCCCCATCCAGCCAGGCTTTGGACACTTTCAGGGATGGGGCAGCCACAGCTTCTCTGCCCAACCTGTGCCAGGGCCTGCCCACCGTCACAGGCAGGAATTCCTTCCCAATATCCCATCTAATCCTGTTCTCTGTCAGTTTGAAGCCATTCCCCCTTGTCCTATTACTATCTGTCCATGTAAAAATTTGCCTTCCATCTTTTTTATAAGTTCCCAGTAAGTACTGAAAGGCTTAGGTTTGAGCTGAGTTTGGTTTCCACTCCCTCTTCCAAAAAGTGTTGCAGAAGCAGAGTTCAGTGTGAACTGTTGGCATTTTACACACAGAGATGGGCTATGGGACCTCATAAGCCCATATAACAGGTCCTTACAAAAAACCAAAAAGGTACAATCCAGTTAGACATCCAGAGCTCCTTGATGGTGCATATGCTAAGGTACATGCTCATCAACTGCTTGCAGAAGAGAATATTTTTCTAGCCCTGTCTTTTCTTCCACTTATTTTAAGGAACAGAGTGTGGTTTCCCCTCCTGTGTTTCTCATATTTTGCTTAAAAATAAAATTTGAACCTACATCAAACCAAACAGCTTCTTGCCCAAGGTGGTAAAAAAAAGTCTCTTCTATGGTGAACCCATCAAGAAAAGGGACTATAAATCCCCTTGCGGATTTATTCTACCAGCAGCATTCAGCCCCCAAAACCCAGTGAAAAATCTGCAGTAGATCCTTCCTGCCATAGCACATGTCTTCTTGGAAACATATAAAGCATCTAATAGAGAACAGTCTGATTTATACTTGGAGCAGGGCATCTTTAATGGCAGCAGGAGTGCGGGTGTAAATCTCCAGACACGGAAAATTCAGATGTGCAGCCCCAGTCCTCTGGATTCACTCTGCTCTGAATGCCACTGAATAAAAATGAGGCTTTATGGTAAAAAAGAGGGACATGCCCTTCTGCTGGATAGGACAGATTTCTAAGGGCACAGTGCTATAAATAATCATTCAAGCCAGTTTGCAAGTGCCTCGTGTAACCCATGATAAGCCAGAGAACAGGTATGGAGAATAGGACAAAAATCATCAGAAGGCTGGAGCCCCTTTGCTCTGGAGCCAGGGTGGGAGACCTGGGGGTGTTCTGGAGAAGAGAAGGCTCCAGGGAGACCTGAGAGCCCCTGCCAGCCCCTAAAGGGGCCTCAAGAGACCTGGAGATAGACTTTGGACAAGGATCTGGAAGGACAGGACAAGAGTTGCTTCACACTGACAAGGGATTCCACCTAGATAGAATCAAGGAGTTGTTTATGCTGAAGGTTGTGAGGCTCTGGTACAGGTTGGACAGAGAAGCTGTGGCTGCCCCTGAATCCCTAGAAGTGTCCAAGGCCATGCTGGATGGGACTTGGAGCAACCTGGTCTAGTGGAAAGTGTCCCTGGATGTACATACCCCTCCTGCCATCCCACTCTACCCACAGAGGAACTATGCACCCAAAAGCAGCCTCCTCTCCCTGCTCTTTACACAGGTGGGTCGTGGGGATACTGTATGAAAACGGACAATGCCATGCTCACTCCTCCACCATGCAGACAACCCAGCCCTAAGAAGATCCTGACTCCAGAACAACACAAATGAATATCCTTGGGAGTAATCAGGGACAGGTTGCAGTGAAGCACGCGGATGCCTCCACAATCCAGTTTAATAATTTCTCTTTACTGCCAACTCTTGCTCTTCAGACAGCATCTGTCCTGTCTGCAGAACAGAAACCCACCTATAGCAAGCCTGCTTAAGTCCTAAATGACCTCCTTTCTCCTTTGACCTTCATCAAGGGCAGGTTGCATCTCTGCTCTTTAAGTACATTTGAGTGTGAAGGCATTGGAGAAAGACCTGTGTGAGAACAAAGAGGAGGGCTGCTTGTGAAAACACACACTGGAATGAGAAAACGAAATAAACAGCCAGTCCTAAAAAAGAAAACTCCCGCCATAAAGAAGATTTTGAGAGAGAGAAAAAAATAGAAACGGTCATGCACTGCCCTGCTTTGCTAAACAGGCAGATGGGACTTGTATTTCTCTTCTGAAACTTTAATGGAAGGATATGATTCTGCTGCAAGCATATTTTATATGCCTGGCGATTAAAGAGGAAGGGAAGGGTATAATTTATAGAATTGTGAAACATAGAGGATAGCTTTCTGGCTGCAATGTTTCTTTATTTTCTTGTTATTCCTTTTATTCTTCCTTTTGCTCCTAGGCTTGTGGAAGGTGATGGATGGGCAACGGTGGAGACAGAAATCTTCCTATTATATTCACAGGGCAGGTACTGAATCAGCAGCCATGGTGGCTATACAAGCTGCACCTTCTCTGAACAAGCCTGAGACAAAAAAAAAAGTGGTTTTAGTGCATCCTCTGTCTCTACACCACTTTCCAGCTCCTACAGCCACCTCATCTCTCACTGGCTAACAGGCTTCACTCTTTCAAAGAAGAAGGCTGATCCTTGGCTGGTTCTTGATGTAGATCGGAACATGACATGGCCAAGCTCTTGCCCATCTGATCCTCCAGGCCCTGCATTTTCAGGGACAATCTGCTCCTCACCCTTTGAGCTCTGCCAAGACCCTGGTACTTCCCAACCATCCCACCTCAGCAGGAAACAATAACCACCTGTGCTTGCCTAGAGAGCCACCTTGTAGGCAAAGGCCTGGTGGTCCTGGTGGCCAAGAAGGTGTCCAGGAGTCAATGGCATGGCCTTGCAGTGAAGATGGCCAGACACACGGTCAGCAGAATTAACAAAAGTGTTGCCCAGAGGTCAAGGGGAGTGATCTGATCCCTCTCTTCATCCCTTGTGAGACCACAGCTGGAGCACTATGCCTAAATTGGGGTCTCCAGGCAGACACTGTCACTGGCACACAGATGGATGAGGGAGCTGGAGCACACAAGGTGAGAAGTTTGTTGAGCCCAGAGAGGAGGGCATGAAGGGGAATCTCATTTTTCCATCTCACTACCTAATGCATAACTATAGAGAAGGAGTCAGACTCTTCTCAGAGCATAAGAAGCCTTGGACAGAAGTTACAGCAAAGCAAGTTTAGATCAGATGTAAGAAAAACATTTTTACTAAGAGGCTGGTCAAGCCTTGAACCATGAAGCCAGAGAGACACTGGGATCTGTATCCTTGGAGATACTCAGAACTCAACCACACAAAGACATGAGCCTGGTCAAGAGTGGGAATTTGAATCAGGAGTTGTCAAAGGTCTGCCACCAAAACCATTCCCTGACTCCATGTCCTGGTTGTGTAGATAGGAAGCCAAGGCACAGAGGAGATGAAATAATACAACCACAGGTATGCAGAGGACCTCCACCTGAGGCCACAACTCCAGAGAGCAACCTAAAGCCCTATCCTCATTGCCTTTGAGTATATAAACCCCATCACTACAGTTGTGTCTCTGTGTGCTGGGCTTTCTGGGGTTGTCTGCTCCCCTGGTAGGACACTGTGCTTCTCATGTTGCAAAATTCCTTAGATTTTTTTTTTTTTCATCTTTAGGGCCAATTCAGCAACTCATCTTTATGCTAAGACTGTCAGTGAAAGTGTCAGCTGTATGTCTGGTTTCTGTGATGTGGAATCATGCCCAAGACTTGGACCAGGACTATGCAGCCCATTTCACATAAGCCACCAACCAGCCCACACTTGGCAAAAGACTGAAGACAGTATCAGCCATGCCTGCATGACTCCTGGCTTTGGGCCATTTTTCTCCAACTCTCTGAGCAGCCACGATATAAATCTTGCACTCCTTTCACTAGTCTTTGCCGTGACAACACAATCACTTGGCTGCCCATGCCAGCTCCCATTGGGTGTTTGTCAGGGATGCTTCAATGGAAAAATGAACTCTGTACCCTGGAGGGGAAAGAGAGCAGTTCTTCATGAAACTAACCACTGCTGCCCTTTCTCAGCTCACACTCTGCTGCAGCAGGAACTCAAGTCCTCGTGAAATCACTATGAATATTTACCTCCTCCAGGAGCAAATCCATATTCCTCCCTCCCAGTGAATAAGCAGGAAAACCTTGCCCAGATAAATGCAGGGTAAGAATTTTGCTTCCTCTGTGATGCCAGCACTCCCATGCCTAAATGTCTCCATGAAATATGTGTGTACATTGTACACATCCTTTATTCAGAGCTATATTTACTCTTTAGAAAGAAGACTGCTTGTCCTATTGAAGCCAGAAAGAAGGAAGAAATTCTTTACACTGAGGGTGGGCAGGCCCTGGCACAGGTTGACCAGGGAAGCTGTGGCTGCCCCATCCCTGGAAGAGTCCAAGGCCAGGTTGGACAGGGCTTGGAGCAACCCGGTCTAGTGGAAGGTGTCCCTGCCATGGCAGGGGAGTGGAACTGGATGAGATTTAAAGGTCCTTTCCCAACAATTCTGTGTTAAGTCAGCTGAGTCCTACTATTCACCTCAGCAAAGCTACAACTCTTAACAAGACAAAGAAAACCGTTCCCTGAATGGGTAAAATTGAGAGTCTGTGGCAATTTTTATACACTACTTAAATGATCTTTTTTCACTGGCTGGAACTCCTATAGTTGAATTACTCCGAACTCTGAGCTTAGAGAATCATTTAGAGCCTGGTGATGGAATGCAGAACTGCACTGCATTTTGGACAGTGTGGGAACATGCAACCCAAACAACCACCTATGAGGAGACCAGGAGGCCAACAGAGAAGCCAGTGGGGCTGGACACAGTGTGGATTCAGCTCAGGAAGCTCACACAGTTATAAGACTATTAGCACGGGAGGGTGGAGACCTCCTTCTGTTCGGAGAGAGGGAGGAGAGCCCATCCCCTGCTGAGAGCTGTGGGTGGACGTATTGCACTTGGCCACCCAGAAGAATAAGGCAGGTCCCCTAATTTAACACTTCCCAATGGGAGGGAGATAAAAAAAGCAATTCAGGGGGGGTCGAGAGGGCCCAGGTAAAACACCATCTGAAGAAAACAGGGTGGGCAGGAGAGGGACCTCGCAGAGGGGAGTGGGAGGAAGGCTTGTGGGGGGAGAGGAGGATGCTGGCTGCACCAGCCACCGAGTGCTTCAAACACAGGGTGCAGATAACTGGGCTCACGGGACAGGGTGGGAGGAGGTGAAGGAAGCAGGCAGGAGAGAAGATTGCAGGAGTGCAAGGAACAACAAAGAGGAGGAAAACAGGGAAGAAAAAATCATGCAGGGCCTTGAAGGTCAAAAGAGTCGACTTCAAAAGGATTCCTTAAAGACATAAAGCAAATGCCTTCATATTCAATTATTTAGTTTCCACACAAATCTAAGTAGTATATGGTAGGGTTTTTTACCTTCCAACACTCTATTCGGCACAAAGGGAAGATAAAGTGGAGGGAGGGTGAGAGAAGCCTGTGACTCTTTGTTTTCCTAATAGACCAGACCGTGCTGGAGTCAGTGCAACCCCCTTGCAAAGGATACAGAGTGAACAGAGAATGTTTTTCAGGAGAAGAAGGGTGGAACTAAGAAGGCCTTCTTCTTACTGGAACTGAAAAATTTTTTAAAAATTACTTGTTCAGCCTGAAACAAAATGTTTTCCCAAATTCCAGGCGTCTGTTTAATCAAAAACACAGCAAATGTTGAGTTAAACAAATCATGCTGCCTGTGAAAGTCAAGACCTCCCCTTTACAGATGCTGAAATGAAACACTTCCTTTTTTCACAATTCTTCCATTAATCTGACAAAACTGACTCAGATGCATTTTTGTCATCAAAAACTGTGGACTGAAACAGTTAGCTGAATTATCTCTCCCCACTGTACTTAAGAAAGCTCAAGTGAAGTACAAAGCCACAAGAGGCAGCTCCTTTATCCTGGGATGTTCAACCCATCAGCAGAATTAAAATCACTGACAAGCTATGGCAAGCTAATGTCAGTAAAATGGTACCCAACAGGAGGTTTGAAGCCAACACAATGAACTCTACAATAAGTTCCAGGCCATTAACACCAGGCTTAAGTAAAATACTACAGCAGGTCATGTCTTAAAGCAGACAGAATAGGTGAGGGAAGCACTGAGGACCCATGAGGATACTCTTGGAGGAGAACAGAAACTCTGCCATGGTCTTTCTCATCTCCCTGCCCATAACACCATCACTTTCTTCCTGTGACTGTACGTGCTTCCTTCCCCTGCACACAATTTTTCCATGTGCTCCTCCAGCACCAGATAGTGGCAGGGAACTGCACCACTGAGGCAATGCCACATGCCACATGAAGCAACTGAGGGGCTACTGTGGTACCCAAAAAGGTGATGACCAGCCACATCAGAAAAAAACAGGAAGAAAGCGAACTGGT
Source organism: Hafferia zeledoni (assembly GCA_035583235.1). Classification (NCBI taxonomy): domain Eukaryota; kingdom Metazoa; phylum Chordata; class Aves; order Passeriformes; family Thamnophilidae; genus Hafferia; species Hafferia zeledoni. The sequence continues at coordinate 70,132,640 of JAWWEV010000095.1, forward strand.
AAAGGCCAGGTACCAAGTCAGTAGCATAGCCAAGAGCAGAAATCACGCCCTCCTCTTTCTGCCCACCCGGATCCCAAGTGTTTAGTACTTTTCTCTGTTTAGCTTTGACCTTACGAGTTCCCTTAACCTTCTCCTGGCAGTTTCCTAATGGGCAAATAAATCTCTGGAGAGTACCTTAAATTCTTTTTTATCACAGACTGTATCAGTGTGATAATAAGATCAGCCTTCAGACTCCCCATTAAGTCACAGAAGGTGTGGTCATCAGTCATGCTTTTCCCAGACTTAATTGCCAGACAGACACTTTAAGTGGAAAGTCCACCTAATGAGCCCAATCAGTAAAACATCCCTGGTTCCTATTTGAGATGGAAAATTATATTACTCTAATAAGGGGGTTGCATCTTTGCCCCCCTATTCAATCATGTGGCACGGGGAAAGGTGAGACTTTTCTGCAAGTTTGCCTTGAAAGTGTTCCATTTAAACACAGCCAAGAAAAAGCAATAAAACCCTTCACAGGAGTAAAACTCGGTGGTTGGAATAGAAGGCAGCATCCTAGAAGTGAGCAAAAGGGTGTCACCATTGATGGGGAGGTCACCACTGAGAC
>JAWWEV010000095.1:70133752-70154197 GCA_035583235.1 Hafferia zeledoni
GGAGTCAGACCAAGGGCTGGACTTGATGACCTCGGAGGTCTTTTCCAACCCAATCCATTCTATGATTCTATGATTCTACAAAGCCTCAGCAGCAAGAGCTCCTCTGCAGGGAATCCCATCAGGAGGCCCTGGCAAGCCTGAGTTAGGAGCCCCACATCCAGCAGCAGCTTTTCCAGGTGCTTGGAGTGCTGGTTCAGAGCAATCCCTAATAAAAACAACGAAGCACGGAAGGGTGTGTTGCTTTTGGGTAATAATACATCTTAGAACTGCACGGTGAGGCAAAGACAATGCCGCACCCTAAGCCACCCGAAGGGTGTGGGCATTATACAATGATTCGCCCACACCCAGAACCTCCGACGACAATTAACATCCAGCGCCGCCTAAGAATCAGTAAATACCGTATCTCAAACCAGGAAACGTTGACATTTTCCATGTGCATGAAAAAAACCCCCTCAAGATGTGTCTTAACATGAATATCACCATGGGCAGATCCAGATCCCTGAGCATGGTGAGTATTTTCTGCCCTTTGTCTGGAAGAAGCCGGAGAAAAGTCAATGTCAGTCATATTTTGAGTTATATTAAGCATGAATTTTGGAGTTTTCATCACTTACCTCTTTACTAAACACAAAAAACCCCACAACAACAAGCAAACAAACAAACAGGGATGATGGAAATATTTAAATGTATAATTACAATTTGATAACGACAAAGTCATGCGAGGCACTTTATAAATAATAAAACAAGATCTCATCACGCCCAAGCTTATTTTCAAAGCTGTAAATCTACTTCTGGTAAAGTCGCCGGGAAAAGATTTTACTGTTGAGTAATAATGGAAACAAAATAGCACTTACTAAAGGGAAATGGGAGAAAGAACTCATCAGATGTTGAAAGACAACAGAGAAAATCAGTTTGTTATTAGGAGACAGTAGAAGTAATGCAGTTCTGTTGGTTTGAGGTATCAGCAGTGAAATGTGTTGGTTATTAACAACACTTTTTTTTTTCCCCCTAAACCACAGTGCTGTTGCTGTGACGTTCATGAAAACAGCAATTAAAGATGCAGCTCTTGGATTGCAACTCCAGCCACCAATGCATCTTAGAGGAAAAACTGAAAAAAAAGGCACGAAAATGGAAGTGTCTCCAGATCTATTCCTAGCAACTTCTGAAGTCAGGAAATTCAAGTTGCTTTTCCAAGTTAAATTCACTTGTTCATTGGAAAAAAAAAAGCGGAGATGATGATTATGATAAAACTACTATCTGGGTGAAGTGAGGAAAAAGGCAGAGCTGATGCTACCAGGAAGGATGGAACTAATAGAGTTACCATATACCTGCCTGAAAAAAGGGAAGCTCAAAGCCCTCCTGAAGGACAGGGAGGAATGCTTGTTACAGTATTAATGAGGGAGGAGATGGGATATCCCACCAGAAGTAAATGAAATATATATTCCTGGCTGGCACAGTGGAGACAGTTTGGATAGCTCAGCAATAAGAGGGTCACTCTGGACATGTCTGCTTTCCTTCAGGGCAGTCAGCTGGGGCAGATCAGGAAATGTTTGTGATAACAAAGGAGGTAACAAAGTTCTCCTTGAATTTCTGAATCCTGATCATGGGCAGGAGAGGGGATGGATTTTAATTCTCCAGCTACAGGACTGGGTAGCAGGAGGGAAGCATAGGCCTACCAGTGCATGCACAACCAAGGAAATAAACATATCAATATTATTGTTTAGTGATGATAGCTCGGAGCATTTTCAGATCTGACTAAACTTCTACTGAAAAAAGTTTTATTATTATTATAATTATCATAATTGTTATTGTTGCTACTACTGCAATTACTATTATTATTACTATTGTTATTAATTGTAGTGACCATTTATATTGCACCAGTGTCTTATAGGTACAAATGGGATGCTAATTCCCTTATAGGCACTGTATAACTGAGAACAAAGAAGGAGTAGTCCATTCCTAAATGCTTGTGCTCCAAATAAACACTGACAGAAAAACAGAGATATTACCTTTTTTTTGTACAGATGAGTAATAGAGAGACTTGGTGATTTGCAAAGGCTGTGGATGAAGCCCTTGGCATAGACAAAATTTGGTGTTAGTTTTTCCAAATCCCAACTCACCCTTTTATCTAGACTATCAGTCTGAATTAGCTCTCGTCTAAGGCTCAGCTTTATCCCAAGGCTAGAGACAGCCTAAAGCTCAGAGGGGCTCCAGGTCAGGGCTACCATGGGGGCTTCAATGGGGACAAACTTTTTTAGCAGGGTTGTTGCAATAGACAAGGAGTAACGGTCTTAAACTAAAAGAGGAGAGATTCAGGTTAGATATAAGGAAGTTTTTCACGATGAGCGTGGTGAGGCCCTGGCACAGGTTGCCCAGAGAAGCTGTGGCTGCTCCTGGGTCTCTGGAAGTGTGTAAGACCAGGCTGGATGGGGCTTGGAGCAACCTGGGAGAGTGGAAGGTGTCCCTGACTATGGCAGGGGAGGTTGCAATGAGATGGTCTTTAAGATTTTTCCAACCCAAACCATTCTGTGAATCCCATGTGCCAGGTGGTTGCCACGTGCTGAGCCTTATGCCCACACCTCAAGATTGGTAGCACCAGCCCAGCAGCTGACTGGCTCAGCCCCTCACTAGCACTGTTCTTGGCATCTGGAGAAGCCAGAGGATGTTGGTTTGCACCAGGACAGTGTAAATCACCCAAAAGGAGCTGTGATGACAGGATTTGGGCTGGTGGTATCACTCAGTACCCTCACAGCTCAGCTGGGATTTTCACTGAACAAAATCAAAATGATCTGGGCATGAAGGAGGAGTGAGATTTCAGGGAGGAATGGAGCAGAGCTCCCAAGGCAAAAATGCAGATAGTCAGAGAAGCTGGGAAAGATACCTTGTTGCATCTACCAGCCTAGCAAGGCACTGGTGAAAGGACAGGGCAGGGAGGGTTTTGCAGGTGACAAGGCACACTCAAAAAAAGTACCATCAGCAACAACAAAGTGAGGCTTTTCAAAATATAAACAGTTTAGGGGAACAAACATGGTTGGCAAGCAAGCTAAAAATAAGCAGCAGCAAGTGAAAAAAGGATTAAAGGAGCCCAAAAGAAATAGCAAGCGGCAAATTGCAGGGAATTGTTCAGCGAACAATAAAAGGCTCCTCGCCATCTCCCCGCAACAGGCAGATGGCACTGGGAGAAAGCAACCCCGACAAATGATAGCTGCAAAAGGGGCGATGGAGGGGGGGAGAAAATTTCAGACCTGGCAGATTTGTTAAGTGGTAATTTTCCCTCTGTCTGTGCAGAAGACAAAGGGGAGGGAAAGCTCCCCAAGACAGGGATTGTATTTCACGCCATGGTTGAGAAGGCTTTCGAGTGTCTGGAGATAGCAGCAAGAAATGGTCCTAAAAAGATTAGAGCTCTTAAGGTAGGACAAAATACTATATCCAGACAACACACTCGAGTTTTAATGACAGTGGGGAGAGAATTGAGTGAAGCACTGTCTGCTGCCTCTAGGAAACTGAAAACTTAATATGAAACCACACAGACTTGAGCTGGACTTTTCTCATGGAAAGGTTTAACTCCTGCCCTTTAAGTATCACTTTTTATCCTTGACAGTTATTTTCCATTCATTGCTTTCCCACAATCAGCACAAGTTGGGAAGGGTCTTCACTGTTTTTAGAGTGATTTGGGTAGCTTGGCTTCAAACATCTCCCTGGCTGGAATGTATTCCTTCTCACTGCATCCCTCTTGACAGGCTATTATCCATGTTTATGGATACCCACCCGAGGGATAAAGAAGCAAAGTGGCTTCCTAGAGATGCATAGGGAATGTTCTGGAAAAGAAACTCACCCTGGATTACCCAAATCTCAATCCCCAGACCATCCTCACGTCAGTGATTCCCACGTGGGCTTGCTAAGGTGAATGAGCCAATTCCCACTGGGTGCAAACCAGCAGAGCTTCCATTCAACTCATTTTAAACTGGGAGCAAGACCAAACACCACATCCAGTCTTAAATCATGGACTCATAGAATTGTTTAGGGCAGGAAGGCCCTCTAAAATCAAGTCTGACTGTTAACCCAGCACTGCCAAGGGCATCACTGAACTTTGACCAGATCGGGGATTTTGTTCCTCCCCTGAAAATAAGACTGATTGCTATGGATCCCACAGTGGCCAGTACGTCCCACGGGAGTCACCAGGACTGCCCCTGCACCACTTGGCTCGAGACAAGGACAAACCAGGGCACTGCTTTGCTGCCAGCCTCATGTGGCAGAAAGAGAGGGGCCATCGCTTCTAGGTTGCCCCCACCAACCTCATCACCTGTGGGTGACACTGAGGTGGCTCTGCTATTCCTATTCCAGCTCCTGCATCCTCAAGCCAGGGCCTTTTGGCTGCAGGAAGCCCCCTGACCTTGCCTGGGGCTTTGTTACTAAGAATAAAATGCAGAGGGCTGTGCTGTGCTGGCGTGCGGTGGGATAATTGCAGGGAAGCCGCTGCTGTAGCCCAGCGACCGCAGTAATTGGGTACGGGCCATCCTGCAGCCAGGTTTCCCGTGCTATTATCCCCTTATTAATAGAAACCAAATCTACCTTTGCAGAGGCAGCACTGCGAGCCTGGAATTATGCGGTGCTGGGATACAGGGAGGCATCTGCGGCATCTCTGCAACAGCCTGAGTCCTTTGCCACCCAAGAGACGGATTCACGGATGCTCCCACCCAAGTTGTGGCAAAATCCCAGCCAAAGTCCCCTGTGGTCATTGAAAAGGTGAATGTCAGACTCAGCCACAAGACAATTGCCTTCACAGAGGCAGGAGAGCGAGATTTGGTCTATTAACTAATTAATCCCAGCAGTATCCCTTCAAGCTATGGCAGGGAGTATTAATTTCATCTCCCAGGGAAGAAAACTGAAGGTCAAAAAGGCTTTCCTTTCACCAACCTGGATGGGGTATGCTGGGGGTCAGAAGCTGAGCATCCATGGATTTAGGGTTGGAAAATAATGTGGAGCATCTCAGTTGGGATGTTCCTGCCTTGATGCCACAGGAAGTCACATGTTAGAGATAAAGGTAAAAGAGACAGCATCATTTTAAGGAGAATAAGCCCATAATGCAAGGGAACGTGGGAAAGCAAAATGCTCACTTCTGAGAAACCCAAGGACAAGGTGGAAGTCTCTACAGGGGCTTTCAGGGTAGGACTTCCATGTCAACATGGCTTTCTATGGCCAGGACTAATACAGGTTCCTCTCCTCATCCCTGTTTTATTCCAGGCTAGCCTCCTTTCTGAAGCTCAGAAACAGTTCTGGATACAATGTGCCCCCCCATCATGACTTTTTATCTGCTTTGGAAAGCAGGTAACAAGGTGTGAGTCAGTATTAAAGCTGGAAAGTAGATTAAAAGTAGATTAAGTGCCTCTATCTGAAACGTAGTCAACAATATAGAGAATAGGATCTGGTCTGGTACATTTCTTGTTTTCATGAAGTTTTAGGAAGTTTTCCAGGACCATTTGAATCTTGTTTCAAATTTGGGATTTGGTTTGAAACTTCTCAAGCTGAGACTCGTGAAGGGTCTGGAGTACCAGGAGTGGCCAAGGGAGCTAGGGGGGCTCAGCCTGGAGAAAAGAAGGCTCAGGGGGCACCTTCTTGCTCTGCAACTCGCTGACAGGAGGGGAGAGCTGGAGGCTCAGGCTCTGCTCCAGGGAACAAGGGATGAATGAGAGGGAGCTGCCTTGAGTTTCAGAAGGTGAGGTTTAGATTGGATTTTAGGGAAAATTGTTTCCCTGAAAGGATTGTCCAACCCTGGCACAGCTGCCCAGGGCAGTGGTGGAGTCCCCATCCCTGGAGGGATTTAAAAGCCATGTGGATGTGGCACCTGGAGACACGGGTTAGTGGTGGCCTTGGCAATGCTGTGGGATCAGTTGGACTCAGTGGTCTTGGAGGTCTTCTCCAACCTGACCAATTCTGTGATTTTGTGATTCCACAGTGATGCTCACTTCCCCATCCATGGGAGGCAAAGCACAGCAGACGGTCTCCTACAGTGACAATCTTAACAATCAGTGTTAATACACACAAGACTGATAAGAAAGAATTATCAGTCCAGAGTATTTCCATGCTTTCCTGTTTCTCTCCACCTCTTTTTCACCCAGCTTTTAACATTTCCCATTTCAGCAATTAATCCCAGCCGTTCTGAAGATGAATCCTACAGGCTTGAAACCAAGCCCTTGCAGAGCCAAATCAGCACAGATGTGCCAGAGAGTGATGCAGATGGTTTTCCCTTCCCCTGAAACTCGAGACTTTGCTTCTGATCAGCACTGCCGTGTTTTGCAGACTGGGGATGTCAGGAGCATGTCCCTTCCCCATATGGCAAGCGAGAAGTCATCCTGCAAAGATTAAAGCAGGGAGAGGAGACCTGGGTTGCCTCCTGCATTTTTCAGCCTTTCTCCACCAGTGGTTCTGGTAAAGTGAATACGTAAGAGATGAAAAGAGTCAGGGAAAATAAATAATACATAAATGTTGAAGTGTGTTACCAAGGCCACCTCCAGGATGGATCTGCACCCTCTGGACAGCTGCCTCCTCTTGCTCTGCAGAGATGTCACTGGGAGTGAAATGGAGCTCCTGGGCAAGACGTTGCTTCAGGGTGATGCATCGGAAAACCTTGCAGGTGACATAAACTGTAATTGCTGTGCTTAAACTTCACTGGCCCATTTCACCCCCGTGAAACCCAGCTTTGCTGCTGATTTCAGCAGAACAGGGATGGATGTGTCCCTGCCAGGGGAGAGGTTGGCATTGCTAGGCATACCTCTCCCCAAAAGCCTGAGCAAAACTCTGCTTCCTGAACCTTCCTCAGACTTATACCCCTGGGACCTCATGGATGCTCTGGCTTTCATGAGGACTTGAACAATGTTCTCCATCATCCCCAAGAGTAGTCCAAACCACATGCAGAGAGCCAGCAGCCTGAAAAAAAAAAGGGTCTTACACCCATTGTGAGATGCTACAGATGACTTCTTGGGGTGCAGGGCAGCAAGGAGCTGGGCAGGAGCAGAGGGCTGTCCAGAGGGTACAGATCCACCCTGGAGCTGGCCGAGGCAACCTGGGCCTTGTGCCCAGAGGCTGCAGAGATCCCAAGGGATCCACACTGCACCCCCACCAGCTCCATTCCCCAAATCCTTGTTTCAATGCTGCTTGTACACACCTGCCTCCGCTTTCCTCAGCAAACCCCCAAGAGCTCTATGGCTCCACAGCAGTAACAGATAACATATTTCTCTCTTCAAATACATGATACGCATGTGAAATAAAAGGTACACGGTGTGACCAGATGCAGCCACAGCTGTGATGTGAGCTGCCCTGACTCATGACATGGAGAGCTGGCTGAGCCAGTAGTGCCAGCAGCCCACTGCAAGGGGTCCTCTTCCCAGTCTGTCCTTTCGATGGGTCAGGAGGCAAGACATCACCCCTGGAGCAGGATGCCTGGGCTCCAGCAGTGATACAGAAGCAACCAGCCCTAATGCAGAACGACACCAGAAGGTGCACAAGGTGCTGGGAGGTGATGGTGAGGGGTGCAGTCCTTGGGGTGGCTGCTTCCAACCCTGCTGTGATGGACAATCCAAGCACACCCCTGTCTCACTGCTGTTGCCTGGAAATCAGCCAAAATATCCCCAGAAAAGCACTTTGCTACCCACTAAACCCCCTCTGCTCTCCTGTGTCAGCTGCAAAGGGCAGCTGGAGGGGCCCAGGAGACACAGAACACAGATGAGCACACAGGGATGCTGCAGGGGTTCCTAAAATTAGAAGCACACAGATAACCTAATGCCTCTGCAAAAAAAAACCCCTCCCACATCTGCCAGGATCAGAACTGACTATAAAGATTGAAGATGTTTGAGAAATATTATTCATAGCTGTTTACCTGTATTTGCCTTTTGAGTTTTCTCTAGTGGGAGGTGACAAAGTGACTGGGAAAAGAGGGGGAAAATACTCTTCTTGTTTAGCACAAAAACACAGGTAACAATTATGAGGCAATAATTGATTCATCTGAGAGTTTATTAACTGGAGTTGGGGTGTGCAAGTGACAGGCTTTGCAGCCAGCCTTTCATGTGACACGTTATTAAAGGCTCTTTTTCTGGCTCCGAAAGCCAGTGGCTGGCAGATCAAAGGTCAGACATTTCAAGAAGTAAATTGGTTTAATGTGGCTGCAGATAGCCTCACAAAAACCTAATAAATATGCAGTGAAATGTAAGGAGAGAAAATTGTGGACAAGAGAGACAATTACTTTGAAACCAGGATAAGAGCAGCGCAGGCTCAAATTAATCAGCGTTCGGGCTCCTCTCTGTCTCAGGATTTAGTATTCACAGCAGGAGCCTGGCTGATGGTGGGATGCACTGCGGGGAGCACTGGTACCCAACACCAAAAGCTGCTGCAGGAAGATGCTCAACCCCAAGTCACAGCCAGGATGGTGGTGTAAACCTTTCCCCAGATACACAGAGAAGCCACCAGAAACCCACAGCAAAGGATGTTCATCAGCACCATGGGATTTTGATGTGGCTAGGAAACATGTTAACACTCCAGAGCTGCATATTCTCCTATGGAGACAGGCTGTGAGAGCTGCGGATGCTCAGCCTGGAGAAGAGAAGGCTACAGGCAGATCTCAGAGCCCCTCTGAGTGTCTAAATAGGCTACAAGAGAGCTGGAGAGGGATTTTGGTCAAAGGTCTGAACAGACAGGATAAGGGGGAATGGCTTCTCACTGCCAGAACGCACTGATAGATGGGATATTGGGAAGGAATTCCTGGCTATGAGAGTGGGGAGGCCCTGGCACAGGTTGGGCAGAGAAGCTGTGGCTGCCCCTGGATCCCTGGAAGTGTCCAAGGCCAGGTTGGATGGGGCTTGGAGCAACCTGGTCTGTTGGAAGTTGTCCCTGTCTGTGGCAGGGGAGGCTGGAACTAGGTGATCTTTATGGAGCCTTCCAACCCAAACCACTCTGTGGTTCTATGATTCTATTTTGTGATCTGTGAAGAGGCCTTGGTGTGTCCAAGTAGGCTCATGGAAGCACTGGGACACCAGGAGAAAACAACTCATGGCCCAAACCCCAGTGTCCAGTGGTAAAAAATAAACACAGAAGGGTTTAATTGTAAGAAATGATGCCTTAAACTCTTCCCATTTTTTGCTTGATTTTGTGACATTTTCAGAATCATGCCACACTTATTTTTAAACAGCAGACAGTGATATCTGAATAATCTGAGGGGGTTTGTTTGCATTTCTTAAATTGCATTAACTCGAATAACCTCCAAACACTCACAAGACAGGATTTCTTTGCTAAAATGTCACAGCTTCCCTCCTTTTAATGACAAGGGAGAAAACACCCACTCCAGTTCTCTAATCTGGAAAGGGATATCCCTCATGAAAACAAAGTGCAATATTTCCAGTATGGCTGGAAAAACAGAGCCCATGAAACTAATCTATGAAAGAAAATGGCTGGTGACCCCTCAGAGGAACAGATAAGGGCACAACCTCTTTGTATTCCTTTTGCAGGTTACACTCCCCAGCTGAGTCACCATGACATGGTGTGGTTTACTCTGGCCCCAGCAGACAGACCGAGAAGGATCGAGCAGCAGAGTCTGTCCGTGATGTAGCAATGCCAAGCCTTGTCTGTTCAGACTCATGGGGACTTTCTGCAAGCATGTAAAGATTGGAATCCAAGGGCTAAACTGCTGCATAGAATTAGAATCATTAAGGTTGGAAAAGCCCTCTAAGATCATTGAGTCCAGCTGTTCCCTCAGCATTGCCACGGCCACCACTAACCCACATCCCCAAGTGCCACATCCACACAACTTTTAAATACCTCCAGAGATGGGGACTCCACCACCACCATGGGCAGCTGGTGCCAGGGCTGGACAATCCTTTCAGGGAAGAAATTTTCCCTGACAGCCAACCTGAAACCTCATCTTGCACAACTCCAGGTTGTTTCCTGTAATCTTGTCCCGTTTCCCCTGGGAGTAGAGCCCGACCCCCACCTGGCCCCTGCTCCTGTAAGGGAGTTGCAGACAACGAGAAGGTCCCCCTTGAGCCTCTTTTTCTCCTGGCTATGTCCCCCTAGCTCCCTCTGCTGCTCCTGCTGCTCCAGCCCCTTCCCCAGCTCCATTCCTTTCTCTGGACATGCTCCAGCATCATCAGCCATAGGCTGGACCACCATGGATGAGATCCCTTTGCCCACCATTTCCCCACTGGTGGCTGTAGCCATCTGCCTGGAATGGACTTAGATCCAGAACTTCACTGAGAGCCAAGGAAACCTCATGGGAAGCTTTGGGGATGAGGCAGAGAAGGACAGCTGGCTATGGGACAGTTCAAGGTGACCCCCAAGGAGAACCAATGGCACACAGACCTCTGCGCCTGCAACCCACGCAGGCAGGTCTTGCCCTGAATTGTCTGTGCATATATTTCTCTGCCATAAATCAGGAGCCCTGACACTGTAATTTGTATCTGGGGAACTTGGAGCAATTACAAAATCAGCCCAAACACCATTTATTTCACAAGATTTTGCCCTTAGTTAGCACTGTCGTTCTGCTTTAATTGCACTGTAATTAATTGCAACAAAACTGTTTGGAAAGTGCATGTGCACAGTGGAAAGGCTGGAATATTGCAACCTGACTCCTCTGTTGCAGCCACAAAATCTGCATAAAATCTGTCATCCTCTTTCCATACAACACTTGGCATTCATTTTACCACACTATACCCAGAGCATCTCCAACTCCTTTCAAAGCCAGACCAAGACTCATGGAAAGCAACTACTCATTTATTTTACATCCAGGTAAGTTAAGCCTCAGAGAAGCCAGTCTCCTTAATTTCTCTTCAGACAAGACTAAGAAGGCAGAAGGTGCTAGCAGTCAACAAAGCCTGGGCCTGGATGTAAATCACTACCCTGCAACACTCAGAGGTTCTCATGTTCCCTTGCAGCTCCCAAAACCACCTAGCACCTTGACGAGACTGGGACCTGCCTCCTGTCCATGGAAAAGGTTGCCTCACCCACAAATTCAACATGAAGCAACACCTCCATCAAGACAGAAGGCAATGAGAGTCAGAACTGATAATGCCCCATCCCTGGAAGTGTCCAAGGCCAGGCTGGACAGGGCTTGGAGCAACTTGGACTAGTGGAAGGTGTCCCTGCCCATGGCAGCAGGGTGGAACTAGATGAGCTTTATGGTCCCCTCCAACCCCAACCATTCCATGACAATAGAATGCAAATATGACCCATCTCTTACACAGTCCAAGCCCTTCTAGTATTTCCAGTGTGTAGCTGTGGCATGGAAGTACTAATCCCAACTGAGGGAGACTTTCAGAGCCCTCTCTCAGCCAGCATTCAGTCACTCAGCACAGCTTATAAGCAATCCCTGTGCAGCATTCCAGGAAAACAAGAAGCCACTACACGCATCCAAGGCTGCCTCCAGTTTCATTTCCTGACTGATTATCTCCGTGCAGGGAAGGCAGCTGCACCAGAAATCTGCATCTCTGCAAGGATAGGGAGAAGATCTGGAAGGAACACTGGAGGCAGGAGACAGGGATGAGTCTTGTGGCTCATTTCCTCTCACACACCCCAAGCAAGTGGCTGGGGCAATGACTCACCAGTAGCACAGAAAGGGAAATTTCCCATTTTTTAATTCCTCAACATTGATAATAAAACCTTTTTTTTTTAGCTAAATAACTTGCAGAAAAGAATATGCTCTTGCTTAGTTTTCATCTGTGATGTTTTGATGTTTTTCCAGTCTTGTTCTGTTCTGTTCTTTTCTTCTCTTTCTCTAATTCTTGTCTCCTCTCTTCCCCTTTTGTTTTCTCTTTCTTCTTTTCCCTCTGTCTCCTCTCTCTCTTCTCTTTCCTCTCCTTGCTCTCTCCTTTTTCCTCTCCTCTTTTCTTCTCTCCTCTCCTCTCCTTCAGTTTCCTCCCAGGAGCCTGTCAAACCTTCTCATCTCCACTTTGGAACAACTTGCCCCAAGCCACAGGACAACACTGACAGAGAACATGGACATGACACACCAGCAGCTGATCACTCAGTGATGTCCTCAGACCCCATCTGTTGCAGGAGACATCCCCAGCCTCTGGGTGGCTCCCCAGCAGCCCAGAGTCCCAGCCACACAGTGAAGAAAGGGTAAAAATTTTGTCAAGGAGGCAATCCCAGCACATGGGTCTGTGGATCCACCTCTCAGACTGCTCACCTGGCACTATGGTGTGACACAGCTTAAGGAAACCCCATAGCAGAGGTGAGAATGCACCTGCTTGGGAAGCTCATGTCAGACAGGAGCCAGCCAGAGACTGGGCAGGCAGTGGCAGGGAGTCCAAAGGCAGCAGCAAAATGATTGTGACTATCCCAACTGCAGTAGCTCTGGAAGATCCAGCTGATCTAGGAGACCTCCCAGGCACATGCCTAGAGAGCCTGGGGTTTGGCAGAGGATCTGCTCCATCAGCTTCAACTCACCTTGGCAAAAGGTGCCCAGATACCATGGTGACGGGCTCAGCAGGGATAAACACTGAACATGGGTGTGGGTTGTTTGCATAGTTAGGAAGCTGGCTGGTCTCCATCCCTCCACCCTGCCTCCTCCCAGCGGTGCCAGGATCTCAGTCCAAAGTGGTCTCCTTCCTCCTCCTGGGCCGGATCATCCCTAGGCAACATGGAGGCACTTCCCAAACTGGTTCCCTGCTGGGCAGGGCAGGGTGGGGGATGGCAGTGCTGGGCTGTTGCCTCTCCCCAGGAGGCAGAAGTCATTTGATGGTCCCAACATCTGCCCAAACCCACATGGAGACGGTGCAGATCCTTCATGGTGTAGACATTCCCTCCTCCTCCTCCTCTTCCTCCTTCTCCTCTTCTGCAGCTGCCAAGAACATCAAGCCCCTTGCAAAAACAACAGCTGGGATGTGGCATCCTTTCCCTCTCCACAAGAAAAGCACTCATGATCACCACACACCCATTGCTTAGGTGCAAGGACATCTTTTTGAGGAATAAGGAAGAAAGCAGTCCAACAGCAGCGAGAAATAAATCTGTAATTAAGGCAAGCTGCTCACATGAGCGATACTTGAAAATTATGCAGACCTGTGAGCAACATTGCCATCAGGCACACAGCTCCTCTCAGGCTTCCAGTAAGGAATAAAAAGCTCTGACTAATATAAAGAGGCCTCCAAATCATTCTTGGCAGAAGCATCCCAGGCTCTGATCCCCTCCCTCTATTCATCGCTTAAGCTCTCTCAGGCAAAGGAAAATAAACCGTGCAACTGCCTCACTGACCTGACCTGCAGCGGGGTGCAGCTGGGTGCTGGCTGCCCCTTCTCCAACACTGTACACCAAAATAATGGTGTATTTTATATATGCATCATGCTTATTTCTATACAGTATGTAAATTTTTATGGTATATATTACATTCGCACACTACTAGATACATTATATGGGTATATATATATGTATAGATATATGTTTATATAAAATATTTTTATATATAAATAATACATTTGCTAATGAGAATAAGACCACGCAGAGAAGACCCAGCATGATTCTACATTCCCATTTCCATCCTGCCAGGAATGCACAGGCATGGGCAGGGGCAGGGATGAGCCCTCCCATCACTGCCTGCTTTTTCAGGATCATCCACACACAATAATATCACGTTTCTCTGCGGTCTGAGAGCGTTCACCTTTTCTAATTACTTCCAAATTTATAATGCCATTCCACCAGAGAAACTTTATGGGAATAAGACCAGGACTATGAACTGGGCAGGGAAGACTTCAGATTTGAAACTATTTTAATAACTTGTTATTTAATTAAGAGCAATAGCTCTGAAATTATGTCAGTGAAACTCTCTTCTTATTTATTAATTAGAGGAGGAATTTCAAAGGAGACTACAGGATTTAGGTGCTGGACAGCCCCGGGCTCGCTGGAAAATCCCAAGTTTCTCCAGCTAATGCTTGCTCAGTGCTCAAACACGCAGGATCTGACTCCTCATTGCCTGGCACCTGAAGTAAACAGTGTCAAGCACAGGGGAAAAGTGGGTGTTAAATGCTGCCTGTTTCAGAGCAGGGGTTTGAAAAGCCCTTGTTGCAGTGGTGGGAGCGATGGAAGGCATTGGAAGACCAGGGAGAGACGACAGAGCATCTCCTCTACCTGTCCAGGAGTTATTTGCTGGGCTGTCTTGGTGTGGGTACACCAGGATATGTACTGAGAAACCTGCAAAAGGTTTGTTCTGTGGTGTAGGGTGCTGGAGATGCTGAAGGCAGCAAGGGTGGGCCGTGTCCAGGGCATCACTCCCTGCAAACAGGTCTCGGATAGACCCAGCAACTTCCAAGTCCTCCCAGGAGGAGAAACCTCTATCCAATTCCACTTCCACCAAGCAGAAAAGAGGGGAAAGTCCCACTCTGCCTCATTCCCCCAAACATTGTACCTGAATGAAGTGGAAGGTGGCTGCTAGGTCTCCTTTATGAGGGCAGAACAAGCTGCAAGTCCCCATATAAATGCGCCAAGTATTTCTGTCAACCCAACGCGCTCCAGAAAACAAAACGCCGGGATGACCAAGCAACAGTTCCTTCTCTGCTGAGCACATTCCTCCCCTCCTGTTTTCATTCAGCCCAAACTTAAAACCGCGGCTGTTGTTTTTATCAGCAGTGCAGCTCTGGGAATTACCTACATGGGGTCAGGGGAGCCGGAGAAGGGATTCGTGCCGCTGGAACAGCATTTAATCTCAAGAAGGAGCTGTTAAAAATATTAGAGTTTAACTAGGTATAACACACTGTCCTGCTGCATCCCATTTTTGAGTGAAGAAGCAAAAAGTTCCCAAGATAGAATGAAATTTAAAACTCAAGCTCTAGGCATGGGGTCTCCAGATAAAGGACCTCCGGCTTCCACATGCAATCCCGGCTTGTGGCATGGGCAGAGCGGAGCAGGTCTGCTTGAGCTGGGCTTAACCCTGCCAGAAGCAGCAACCTCCTCTCAACCATGCTTCCCAGCAAGTCTTTAATCACAATTTCTCTGCTAGCATTAAATGTGCTGAGACATTTTAACTGTTTAAGAGGAGAGGGGTTTTTCCCCGCAAGTTTTCTGCAAAGAAAAACTGAAACTATTTTTTAAAAAATTAATAAATACTAAAAATATATAGCAGGATATAATAGACATTATTTTCTAATATTTTTGACATATATTTCTATCTATTATATATTTTCTTCTACAAATATATACTTCCATTAGTATGTATTTCTCTTCTATCCTACTCTATTCTATTTTAAATATTAACCAACTGCCCCATCTGATTCCTTCTTCCTTCCCATCAGGACATTTTGGTAGACGTGTTTTCGCACCAGTATTTCCTATCTAGAACAAATAAACATATAACTATACTGGACTTAATGAAAAGCCTTGCAAACTGAGAGGTTGTATCACACAGGTGTTGATACACAGCCAAAATCTCCAGGCTTGGTAATGATTCAAGATACCAAGCAAAGAAATCAGGAGGAGAAACACAGGTTTGAGTTCAAGCAGCAATTAAAAATGCATGTAAATGGCGATACATTAGCACAGAGGATCGTCACAACGCGCTGAAAATTCCCAACACGAACACTATCAGCTTCCGAGCAATAAATCCAAGTGTCTTCCCCTCCCCTCGATGTCCTGCAAAATCCCTGAAAGGGGTGGGTGGGGGAAATTAAAAATCACGTATTTCAGAAGGTGAAAATAGAGCATCCGACCCACCTTCCCGCTCCAGGTGCCGACCCTCGTCCTGCCCTCGCCTGCCGCGGCTGCACGGGGGGAATCCGGCAGCGTCGCTGCCCGGGTGTCTCAGTCGAGCAGAGATTGTCATTGATTTGTGTGCGGAAAGTTAAGCCTTTCTAGGAGCGGTTGGGAGAATTCACTCCCACCACTCCCTCTAAACCAAAAGTATTTGGCACTGAGCCCTCCTCGTCCACCTGTACTATTAAACAACGCGCGGGACACGGACTGATTTTTACCGGATCTTTTCATGTTTCCTTTTTTAAACCAGCACACGAAGTTCTTCAGAAAAGAAGAACTTGGCGGTGGAGCGGCGGTGTGTGTGTGAGTGTGAGTGTGTGTGTGTGTGTGTGTGTGTTGTGGGTTTGAATTTTTTCTTTTTTTTTCTTTTTTTTTAAACTGATTTTTTAAAGCAGATTTATCTCATTCTTTCTGTTCTCCATGCAGTGTGACAAACCCTTCCTGGTCTAACTGGTGACCCTTGATTTGTCCCCACAGAGGTGATTCTGGGGGTGACTCTCCTATGATCTGCTCCCCTTCCCCTGCAAACTGTGCCCCTCTGAGACAAGGTAAACATGGGGAGTGAAACGAAAACCACCTCTTTTAAAATGAACTGGGTATAATTTAACTAAAAAAACAGATTTGCACATGAACAACCCAAGTGAGCAAGGAGATCGAAGCAAAGTATCTTCAAGGTGGGGGGGAGGGGAGTCCTGGTGACGAGACCCCAAACTGGGTGCCCAATCCAAGGAGTGAGTGACTGAAAAACCTTCCCAAGTGCCCAGTGTGTGGCTTCAAAGCTCCACCCCTGGCACCCAGATTTGGAAGCCAACTCCTGGCCACCTCCACTGCACCCATGTGGCCAAGAATCCCATCCCACACACACCTCCTGTGGTGCCTGACCTCAAGGATGTCCCCAGAAGAGGATTCACCCCACGGGAGCCTGTCTCAGCAGAGTGTGCCGTCTCCAACACCATGAGCAGCCTCACCTGGCTGAGCCTGGCTTGCTGGGATACACACAACCCCAAAGGGTTGGTCATTGTGTTGGGTGATAAACAGCAGGTCTCTCTTCTCCTTGTTGGGTGCCCTAGGGAACAGCTTGTTCTTGAGCCTCTGCCCCAAATTAAGCAGCCCCATTAAGTAAAACACTGCATTTAATAAAATGCAAGTTCCTTTCTGTCACAGGTATTATGACAACGAGGAAATACGTATTTTTTTGTTAATACAATAAATCTGACGAGAGCAGCTGGACACAGAGTTCCATGTTGCATGCCTTTCTGCTGGTTTTCCATTAAAGAAGCACATTAAAAAAACCCAAATCACAACCAAAATTGTTTATACAAGGGAAATCTTTCTGAAGCACGAGGCAAAAATCAAGGGTAAGATAGCCTGGGGCAACCTGGCACTCCCAGACAGGGCTTGGAAGAGCTCCCTGCTCAGCACACGGTTACTTTTGAAACTTTTATTACACACTTTCTTCATCCGTAGGAAAAAAAAAATGGTGCTTCCATCCCCACACCCAAACCACTATCTCCAGTTCCTCTGACTACTGGGTTTCTAAGGAGTGTCTGGTTAAATCAAGTAAATGAAGTCGGTGTGAACAATGTCTGGCCCGAGATAAGGGTAAAGCAAAACTTGGGCAGCATCCAGTGACTGCCAAGTCGGCATGGAAAGGAACATCAGTTGCCACCCACTGCTTTTCCTGGTACTCCCATAGCTGGCATTCCCCGTGGGATGGGAGCTCCCATGCAACCACTCACATGCACCATGTCCAAACTCCTCAAGCACAAAGCCAAGCAAACCTTCACATCCCACATAACTTACTTTTTTAGTATTTTCCCACTAAAATGATTTGCCTCCATGAGTCTACAAAGACAACATGCTGAAGAGAAAAATTAAGTCCATCCCATGCTAGCAAAGCATGTTGCTCATGGTGCTGCTTCCCAAGATGGTTCATGATCAGTGTCTATAGAAATGTCCTCAGCACCACGGAGGGGCTGAAACTTGTTTAGAGAAGACATGGATCTGGGAAAGGGGCTGGAGCAGCAGGAGTTGCTGAGGGAGCTGGGGAGGCTCAGCCTGGAGAAAAGGAGGATCAGGGGGGACCTTCTTGCTCTCTGCAGCTCCCTGACAGGAAAGGGGAACTGGGGCAGGTCAGGCTCTGCTTCAGCGAACAAGGATTAGAGGAAATAGGCTCAAGTTGCACCAGGAAAGGTTTAGGTTGGGTATTAGGAAAAATTTCTTCAAGGAAATTGGCACAGGCTAAACCAGAGCAGAGGTGGCATCCCCATCCCTGGAGGGATTTAAAAGACATGTGGATGTGGCACTTGGGGACATGGTTTAGTGGTACCCTTGGCAGTGTTCAGTAGGACTGGATGACCTTGGAGGTATTTTCTAACCTTAATTATTCCAACCTCAAATTCTTGCAAGCCAAACCCAGTATTTTCATACAGAATACCTGGGTGTGGACCATGACAATTGAAACATCTCAGTGATAACTTTGAGTCCAAGACTATTGCAGGTCAATAGGTCCCCACTGAACCCTGGAAATTACTCCCATTTTCCTTTTTTTTTCTGTTAGCCATTTTTCACTTCCATCTTTTTCCATTTTCCAAATTAGCTCCCTTTTTTGTGATCACCATTAATGGAGGGTTGAACAGGTCTCCTACATTATAAAGGAGGAGGGACTAAGCTACTTCTAACAGGGTGTGAAATAAGAACAGCAGGAGAAAGAAGAGAAGGAAGGGTTGTGCCAGACCCACCTTGGTTCACAAGGACAACAGGAAACACCCAGTAAAAATATAATAGAAAATGTTATAATAACTGCCTATCCCAGGTGAAGGAAACCTCTAATTACAAGTGTATTGAATTGAAAGCTTTCCAGAAAAAAAGAGAACTTGAAGGATGCTTGTCTAATCAGAAAAATAAATGATCATTAGATGTAAAGATTTTCATGGGCAAAATAAATTTTGACAGAGTTTGGGGGTTTTTGTTTGCTTTGTGAGTTTTTATAATATTTTCTTTTTGTATCACACACTTTCAGGCTGGTGAGCCCAATAATCAACTTCAGTGAATACAGCAATCTGTAGAGCCAGAGGAAGATATTTTTTGCATCAAAATTTGCTGTATTAGTCATATTTCTCAAAGGAAAATAATTTTCTTCCTCAAACATCCCTTTTTCATTGCCAAAACATGGTGGCTAAAAAAAAAACCCAACCAAAAACCCTCCAAAAAAACCCTCTAGTTTTATACTGGTTAATTTTGGTAAGAAATAAAACCCAGCAAAATATTTCCCCCCTAAGTCTCACAGAAACTGCTTGCAAATGGGAAATTTGGAAGAGCCTGGAGAGGTTTCCTCCAAGGTGTGGATCCCACACACCCTCATGTGTTTCCGTTTGCGACGGTGCATATCCCCATTAACTTCAGCAGGGCTCTCCTGGCAATAAGGTTAAGCCTTGCTTAAGTGCTTCCAAATGTTTGCCTTATTTTAAAAGTGATAGAGTAAGGAGAAGGAGAGATGTGAGCCCACAACTTGGACAAACACCTTCATCACTGGGGTACCAGCAGGGCAGGAGGAAGTAGGAGGGGACACAGCCCACCTTGTTTAAGGTCTCTGTTCTCATGGCTCAGGGATGAGTTGCTGGTTTTCCATTTTTAGAAGGTAATTGTGGATACTGGGAAATGGTGAATGAGTGAGATTTCCCTACTAGCAGCCCCACACTCTGCAAACTCTTCTAACAAAAGGTTGAATTACCTGTTACTTCATGCCACAGACTGGGCAGATTCACTGGCCCAGCTTGTTGCCTACACGCAGAGCTGCTGCTGCCACAATATTCTTAAGTGCTCTGCCAAAACTATCTCAGTGATTTCATATTTCAAACCTTAATGGTTACAATCGAGGTTGATCCCAAGGGATCTCTCATGCTTTGTTCTGGATAGCAGCATTCAGTGGGGCTCTGGTGTTGTCAGTGGAAATATGGTCAATTATGCTACCCAGAGATTTCCTAGAGGAATGAAAGCACAGTTTGATTTCTACCCAGGAACAGGGCTGAATGGAGCAAAGATGACACTGGATGGGTGCACATATACACACTGCATGTGCAACTATATGGAAGGATCACATGGTCATTGGGAAGCTCTTGGAGGAAGAGCTGTCCCCTGACCTCCTCTCTTCCTCCAGTATATTTGTTCCAACAGGGACTGGCATCAGTCCTGGGAAATGCAGTCAGCTCTGGGGGAAGCTGACCCAACAGCTCCCAGCCCTTTTTGATCCACAGTTCTCAGTCTTTTTTGGTCTCCTGCAGCTTCAGGGTATGAGAAAGATGCCATGTTAGCAAGAACAAGCTTTGAATTAAACCTGTATTTGGTTAGATGACACATGTCTGAGGGCAACATCCTGGTCATAGAATCCTAGAATGGTTTAAGTTGTGAAGGACTTTAAATATTATCTCGTTCAAACCACTCTGTCATGGGCAGGAACAACTTCCACTAGACCAGGTCACTTTACTTGCTTTTAATGCTTTGCCACCACAGTCCCTCTTCCTCTTTATTGGGAAAGAGTTTCGAGTCTGCTTCAGCTTGCATTTGGGCAGGGCTGGGACTGGGTGAGGGCAACTAAAAATAGATGATGATGATGATGATCATAGAATGAAATCTTAACACAAATATAATAATAATGGCCCAGTCTTCGCGAACGAAGATTTGGGAAGGGCTCTCCCCACGTGGCTGTGCCCTTCGAGCCTGCGC
>JAWWEV010000095.1:70154297-70167790 GCA_035583235.1 Hafferia zeledoni
CCCTACTGAGACTCGAACTCGTGACCTTGGGAGTCAGAGACCGGAGTGCTCACCATTACGCCACGGGACCGCCTTAACACAAATAGATGTTAATAATATAGGCATGACGTGGACCAAAGACCCTCTTTTCAGAGCTTGACGAGTTGGTGCAGAGTTTTATTGGAGGTACCTCTCCCACCCCAGAGCAGATGAAGCTGGGTGAGATGAAGCTCTTCAAGGAGTTTTGGACCACATGGGGCTTCTGAACATCCACTTTACACATCTCACTGTTTCCGATGTCAAAAATCTTTCCAGTGCCCCATAACAAATCTGAGATGGCTGGTAAAAAACAAAGTGACACAAATCCGATCTGTTGTGGGATGGAAGGGAGGTGGTGGAGAGCAAAGATATAGACCCTACTGATGCTGCAGGACATCAACCTGACCTCCACTGCAATCACTTTAAGCCTCCCTGCACAACTCACAGCCCCAGTGCAATTGCCACATGCAGCTTTTGAGACACTTTCCCTTCCTCGTAATTTCTCGATGGGTTATTTTTGCTTTGGTCTCACACAAAATGAGATATGGTTTCTTGCTGGGTCCGTTCACACCATCACACCTGTGGATGGGCTCAGGGCAACCAAGCAAATTGCCCATCACAACCAGCATTTCAGCCTCTGCCCAAACCACTTTATTTCTCTCCCAATTTGGAAGGTTATCCCTATCCAGGAATAAGAAATTTCGCAGGAGCCCGCTGATGTAGGTGGAAACAATCACTTTTGCTTTAAAAAGCTGTGGATCAGGGCACAGCCTGCTCCTTGCAGAGCATCACATTAATAGTGAGAGGCAAATGAACCATTTTACTTCTAGCTGGGGGAAAAAAAAAAAGTGCAACTGACCTGATTTACCTTTCTGATAATATATTTTAAAAATTGCTCACAGGCTCTGGACTTCACCAGCCAAGATTTCAGATGAAATGAGACTGTTTATGTCACGACCACAACCTTCTGAAAAATGCCCCTTTAGATGGGAAAGCTCACAAGACCCTCAGGTATAATGATCTCGGCTATATCAATAACCACATTTCGGCAGATTCATTATCTGCTCGCCGGCCTGCCCAGCCACAGAGCAAAGCATTGCAGCAGGATGGAGCGAGAAAGCAAAACATTGAATTCAGCCCTTCTTCCCACAGAAAAAAAATTGACATTGTGGGTCATTCTTTTTCTTAGCAAAAGCCAAGCTTTTATTTTCACTGCTTTCACACCGTGCTCGGGAGGGAGGACCTGAGCTACACACAATATTGAACACAACTGATCCATCTCCCTTTAGTGGGTGCAAGAGTATTTTCCTTCACAGCTCACATCTTTGCTCTGCAAGCATCCTCATCCCTGGCTGCCCCAAACTTTTTCCTTGCAATATTCACTCCATTATTCAACATTTTACCATCCATCACTCCATTATTCAAGATTTTAGCATCCATGTTAAATCTCATGGATTTCAGACCACACTTCATAGGAAATTTATGCTACAAAACAAAGGTTTATTTCGTAGTGGTATTTTCAGGCAACAGGGATGGTTATGATCATGTATTTTGCCCTCTAGCTTCATATAAAATAAAATACTTCACCCAGTAATTTCTGCAGCACACCTCTCATTCTTGCCTGCCCTCCAGCATTAAGAAGCAGAGGCAATCTTGGCTGGATGATTTCAAATCAAGGGGGTCTTGCCCTAATCCTTTGGCAAGTGTTTCCAGAATTTTAATAGTCTCATTATAAAAGACATTGAATTTTTTTTCCTTTTTTTTCTCTTTTTTTTTTTTTTTTTGCCTGGACATGTTTAGCTCTAGTTTCTGACCATCTTATGACACCAAGTATTTTTCTGCTAAAGAAACCAGCTTCTTACTCTTCCCAAAGTGGAGCCTGGAAGGCTACAGTCCTATGAGTAAGGATGAAGCTATGAGCTTATCCCTTCCACAGCATTTCACCTGCTGGACTACACACCTCTGCTATAAATGGAAGTGGCAGCAGAGAGCTGTACCAGGGGTGGAGATTCCTCAGGGAAAAAAAAAAAAAAAAAGGAAAGATGGGTGGAGGTTTGAACAGTCTATAAACTGGACTCTGTGGTCTCTCTGCATACCAGGGCCCCTGTCCCCAAGGTTCCCCTCTCTCTCCATGCTAGAGAAAGCTAGAGGGGGAAATGCCAGCAGGGAATGATATTCAGAAGGAGCTGGTACAGCCTCATCTTTTTCTAAGGAAGAGAAAGAGGTCATCTGCTCACCTCCTCCCAGCTGGAAGGGGCTGGAGTCTGCCAGGGGGACAACATATCACAGAATCCCAGAATGGCTTGGGTTGGAAGTGACCTTAAAAAACATTCAGTTCCACTCATCTGCCATGGGCAGGGACTCCTCCCAATTGACCAGGTCGCTCCAAGCCCCATCCAACCTGGCCTTGGACATTTGACTTGTCCCCAGTCCCTCTCCAGCTCTCCTGGAGCCCCTTTAGGCCCTGGCAGGGGACCTCAAGTGTCCCTGGAGCCTTCTCTTCTCCAGGTGAGCCCCCCCCAGCTCACCCAGCCTGGCTCCAGAGCAGGGGGGCCTCAGGTCTTGGAGATTCTCCATGGCCTCCTCTAGACTTGCTCCAGCAGCTCCACATCCTTCTGATGCTGAGGACCCCAGAGTAGGACACAGGACTCCAGGTGGAGTCTCACCAGAGCAGAGTAGAAGGAGCCCCTGGAATTGCTCTGCCCCGTGACTGAGTACATTTGCCCTCCCTGTCCCAAGCCTTGGAATTTATTATTTCAGTGACACACAGCTGGTGAAGTGGGAGGAAAGGAAAAAAGGCAAACATAAGATGGGAGAAAGAAATAGCAGCTCTGTTCTAGGTCAGGGGAGAAAGCAAGCAGACACAGATTGCTAGGAGAGATGAGGGCTTGTACATCCATGGATGATTAACCTAATATTAGCACAGCCACATGGAGGTGGGGAGTTAACAGATTGGTTGAGATGTAGAATGGTCATAACTAAAAAAAAATCTGAAAGTTTTGAGGGCAAAACTCATCCTTTGTGGAAAGGCTGAGGGGTCCAGTGGTTTGGGAGCTGTTGGAGGTGGCTCAGCAAATCAAATGGAGGGACAATGGTGCAGCAAATTCATAAACCCTCCTTAATGAATGCAAAGAGATGGGAGGCAGGGAAAGGAATTTCTTACACTACGTCAAACCAAGGAATGGCTCTCCCACCAATAGAGGCAGGACTGTGGAGTCCTCTACCCTGTGCAGTCACATAGCAAAGCTCACAACATGTTCAGCTGCACAAGGAAAGGGACAACGAATAATCCTGGCAATATTACAATGCCTTTGTATAAATCAGGAGCGCAGCCTCAGATGGGGAGAGAAGTAATGATGCAGAAAAGGCAAGAAGTGTTCAATCAATATTTCTGCTCTGCATCTGGAAAGAAGCAGGATGAGATGCTTGTATCACATGAGGAGGATGAAGTACTTTCCAGTCCATTAGTAACCAAGGAGGTTGTTAAACAGCATCTACTAGCGATAAACAATTTTAAATCAGCAGGCCTGGATAGCTTGCTCCCAAGAGCTCTCCAACAGCTGGCTGAGAACCCCTCTGGCCTGCTGATGTTAATTTTCAATAAATCTTGGAATACCAGGGTAGTTACAGACGGCTGGAAGCATGCAAATACTGCGCTGATCTGCTAAAGGGGCAAGTGGGATGGCCTGATGAACAGGTTGGCTTGGCTGCCATCAGTCACAGGTAAAATAACGGGAACCCTCCCAAGAGTCACCCAGAAGAGGAATTAAAGGATGGGAATTCAGCTAATGCTCATCAGAGAGGTTCTGCAGCAAACACACCATGTCAAACAAAGCTGATTTTGTTCTTTGAGGAGATTACAAGTTTGGTTAATAAAGATAATTGCTTAAGAGATAATACACATAGGCTTTTGTACAACATTTGATTTACTACAGTGCGGCATGTTGATTATAAAATGAAAGCTGTATTATGAGAATAAAGCACATGTGCAGGGGATTCAAAGGTGATCTCAACAAATAGCAGTCAGAGGGGAATCAGGCTGTTTCCAGGGGGATTTCGCAGGGCTCAATCCCAGCCCTGATATTCAGCATTTTCTTATCTGGAAGCAAATATAACATCGCTGCTGATAAATCAGCTATGTGCTACACAAACAGGAGAGGCCAAGCCATCTGAGCAGAGCAGAGACAAAGGCAGACCAGCATCTGGCTGGGGTCATCACTTCACCTCAGAGGGTAAGAAGAAGAGGACAGTCAGTGGAAAAACAGAGGTGGGATGCTCAGAATCAGGGAGATGATGCTGAAGCAGGTGGTGGTGAGGACAATGTGCCCCCAGAGAGATGCAGAGACCTGGATCCGCAGGAGGGCGCAAGTTTGGGTGTCATACCCCAACATGTCCAAGGAAAAATCCTTGGAGTGGGTATAAGGAGGTAAGTTGGAGCCTGGGATGAGAGGAGTCAGGATGAATGACTCCATTCTGCAGGACTCTGCAGCATCTGGTGTCGGACATTGCCTAGGACAGGATGCATTACCCAGACCAGCCCTTTCCACACTTAATTTTGACACTGGCCTTTGAGACTCCAAGGAAATCAAATAATGCTTGAACCAGTTTTTCCTAGCAGGAATATCCCATCTGGCCTTTCATATCCCCAAGCTTTAGCTACCCCTTGGGAAAACACAACACATAATGCACAGACAAACAGTTCAGTGACACCCCAGAGAGGAGCACAGAGGTAGCAGGCATGGAGTGAGCATTCTTGTGGGCAGACCTACAGACTTGGATGTCCAGGTCTTTTCTACTGCTTCAAAACCAGAAACCAGAGCAGCTGAAAGAAAAGGATTTTAGAAAACGTTATGTTCAAACAACCTTACATGAAGGGGCTTTGGTGCATCATAGTTATACCAGTATCACTTAAATAACCCATAGCAACCTCTTTAGCAACATCTTTTCTCCCTGAAGAGGTACCACTTTTTTTCTGAGGCATCATCAATTCAATTCCATTGTTTTGGTTTATTTCTACTCTCCCATCCTAGAAAACCACAAGCTATTCATATTCATATGGGGCACGTGGGGTGTAGGAAAAGCTGCTCATCCTGGTCACAGCCAGCCAACATCCATCCATTGCTTGGGTGGATGCTGGAGGGGAGATGTGGGGCTCAGGAAATTCATGGGAGACTTAATTTCTCTAGGTTCAGAGCAGAAGAGGGCTCTGTGGGAGAGAGGAGGGTGCACATTCATCAGCTCATGTGTGTTCCTTACTCTCAAACCCCAAGGGGAAGGTCCATGTCTTTGGTCTTTAGGGCAGCACAGGAGCAAGAAAGAGGGGCCTTAGTGATTTGGATACACCAAGACAGGTCCCAGGAGCAGAGTTTCTAACCTAGCCTTCACTTGTGTCTTCTCCTGGGTGTGGAAGGGCAGTCTGGTACTTTCTCTTCTTCCTGCTGCTCCTGCTGCTGTCTTGGAAAGGGCCGGACCTGCTCAATTATGCAAAAGATGAGGGGAAACCTCTCCATCTCAAAAGCTTAGAAAGCCCTGATCAATCTCATGACCACACCAGGCACATAAAGGTTAGACAACTTTATGAAACCTCACAGTGGTCACTGGAGCAGCAAGGATGGGGCAGAGGGTCTCACACAGGACTGACCTGGAGAGTCCAAAGGAAGCTTTCCTCCCTAATCCCAGCCTGAGCCAAGATCAAAGGATTACTCAGCTCCGGATGCACCAATACAGTAGAGCTGGGCAACAGTCTCTGTGAAACAGCCTCAAAAAAAAGCAAGACATTTTTGTCCTCATGTCTTTTTGTCCTTCTGAATCACACTCAAGGAAGAATTTAGCCTCCAACCTATTTTTTTCCATCTGTCAGGATCTGCAGAGAGGGCTCCTTAACACTGCACATGTCCCAAACATTCAGAGTTCCCCATGGGAGATGGAGATGAAGTCTGGCTAAGGGCACCCCACTCCCCTGACCTCATGTTTCCATTTGACTTTGCCACTAACCAGTGATAGAGAACTTGCTGCTCACAATGTTTCTCATGGGCTGTTATGACTGTTCTTCCTCCAGGGAAAGAATAGGGTCAACAAGTGAAATCCCAAATGTTTAACCCAAACAGGCCCCATCCATCAACACCTGAGCAGAGGATTAGAATACATTGTTATTGCTGAAGGTGAATTCAAGGGAATAGTCATTAAATCAAAAGTTAAACCTAATATTATAAAATGTTTCAACGCTTGAGGTGAAAAAAAAAAAAAGGGAAAAAAAAGAAAAGTTTGTCTTAAAATCACTGAATCCCAAAAAATACAGTTTTGGTGAGGTGATCTGTGAATTTTGCAGCCACCTTGTCAGGCTGTCCAGATGCAAGGTGAAAAAGAGGTACTCATCCAAAATAGACCACCTGGGGTCTCATCTGCAAATGCTGCTGGGAAGATGTGTCAGGCACCAGCCAAAGTCCTTGGCACTGAGTTCATCTTCCCTGTTGTGGATCCAAGCTGCCAGCAGCTCACTGTAGAATTCATGTCCCCAGAGAACCACCAATTTGGGTTGCATCTTCTGTCTCACCTGAATTTATCTGCTTGACCCCGGGAAACATTCAGGGCCAGGTTGGATTTGACTTTGAGCAACCTGGGCTAGTGGAAGGTGTCCCAGCTCATGGCAGGGAGGTGGGGCGAGATAGTCTTTAAGGCCCCTTCCAAACCAAACCATTCTGAGACTCCATGATTCCATGCACTTACGGGGCGACAGGACTGGCATCACTCCTCAGTGTGCCTTTAAATGTCTGTGCTTGGCTTAAAGTCCTCAGTGGGTGAGAGCCCTGCAGAGAACGGCCCCCTGCTTACTGCCCTGCCTGCCTCCCACCTTCTCTTCCTCTCTGGCTCCATGAGCAGCCAGGGTGAGGAGCAAAGCACAACTACAAATACTCCATCCCTCTAAAAAAGATACTACCTTCACTCCCACCTTCCCCCTCACCTCCAAACCAGTTCTCTGGGCCAGTGTGTTCTTCCTCTGCCACAATTAACGCTTGAGGAGGCAGAACATCCCCCCCCGCCCTGCTCCAGTCAAGCCCGAGAGACAGAACAGCCAGAGTAAATACTTAGAAGAGAAGGAGGGGGAATAAAATTAAATAACCACAGCAGACAAAGGCTTCTTGTCTTAAAACCCTTACTCAGCCAGAACATGGGGCAGGTTGGCTCAGGTGATGCTGCGTAAGCAGGGGCTGTTTTGGGGTTGGTCCAAGCACCCCATTGCAGCACCCTCCCAAATTCAGCAACAGGGACCCCCAGTGCTCACCCAGGCACCCAGCTTTAAGCAGATGATTTCACATTTAGGGAGATGTGTAAGACCTGAAAGGTTTTACTCTGACTGCTCCAGCAGAACTTGATTTTTTCCAACACGTTGAAATAGTAATTGCATATTTCCCCCCAGTCTCCACATTAAAAAAAAACAAAAGAAAAAAAAGGAGGAGGAGAAGTAAAACGGACTCATTTATCAAGTGCAGCCAAATACTAGGCTGGACTCGGTGAAATGAAAATGAGTTGGTGGCACTTTGTATAATGGCATTCCAGTTTGTTCTCCTAAATAATTCCTATTTTAATGAGTCTCTTTTGGTCCAGCACTAGTTTGTAGCCCCCACACTTTCTCAGGTCCTTCTGTGTTTTAATTTGATTTTTAAAAGTTCCCAGTGTAGTATTTTTATTAACAAAAAGAAAAGCAGGCTTGCTTCTCTCCTGGCTTACATGGGAGCAGGTAATGAATCTCTGAGTGCAGGAGTCATCTCAGCTCTTATCTCCATGGCCTTGCTGTTCTCAAACCTATTTATTTAAAAAACTCCCCCATCACGAGATAATGGGAGCAGAGAAAGCCAGCAAGAAAACAAAAAGGCAATCAGGAGCTTTACAGAAGAAGGGGAGCACCGTGATTTCCACCTGATCTTCTCCTGCTGGGATAGGTCTCTAGGTCAAGATACTGTAAATGGGAAGAAGTTGCTTCAGGGAGTGTAATCCTGAGAGATGGACTCTACACTGGAAAGCCATTTTGCAGCACTTGGTCTTGCTAAGGGCTCCTCCACTTGGATCGTGCTCTGCTTGCTGTGGAAGTGATGGGAGCCCAGACCTTGCAACCCCGTGCTGGTGGTGGGGTGGCTTGCCCAGCTTATCTGGGGGTAACTTGCACCCAAATATCAGCTGCTCCAGACTAAGGAGGTGGTCCTGGCTGTGGTGAGTCCCTGAGGAAGGGCAGTGGGTCTCTAATACCATGGCAACCCTGTGTGGACCAGAGCTGGTCCCCATCAGCCACACCACAGGTGGGGGTGAGGCCACTTCCAAGACATTTCAGTGCAAATTCTGACCCATTCAAACACCATGTCACACCTGCACAAGCCGCTCCAGGAAACTGCTCGAGCTAGAATTGTGTGGGTGCAGTGAAAACCTTGTAGAAAGCTCAACAAAAGAGGAGTGGAAGCCAAAAGTTGTGGCAGCAACTTCCCCTGCCCACCTCTGAACCCCACTACCCCTGGGTGGCCCTACACCTCATTGTGACACCCCCTAAGTCCACATGCTAGAGCAGGCATTATCCCAGCTGAAGGATACAGCAGGGATGACTTAAACAGTCAGAAGGAGGCAATTATAGATGCAGGGCACTCCACATGTCCACTCCCCCATGTGAGCCTAACGAGCCTCATTAACAGGGAGGACTTTGTTATGCAGCTGGATGAGATGCAGGTGGGGGAAGCAGGAAAGGAGAGACAAGGAATTCTGATGCCTTGGGAAAGGAGTCACTGGGGAACAGCCCTGGATGGATGACAGACTCTGGAGGGGCTTGCAGCCTAAGCCAGGTCAGGGTTGGGGTAGCACTGATGAAGCAGAGATATCGAGGATGAGGTGATCCAGTCAGTCCCTCCCCTTTCAGATTCCCTCCCCAGCACTCTGGGGCTATGGGATAAAAGAGACATCAAACACTTAAGTGAGAGGTCAGAAAAGCAGTACCCCCAGTCTCCCCAGTTTCAGTGGGGGACAGGACAGCAGAGAGTTTATAATCAGGACTATCCAACAGAGAGGCTTGTCTTAAAAACCTGCAAAACCTCGGCAAACCCAGTTAACATCAGCCTAACCAGGTTCAGCAGCAGCTCTGCCTCCAGACCCAGGAAAAAAATGTTACAGGTTTATGCAGCAATTTATTTCTAACCATTTAACAAATCAATGTTTTCCTCCAAAGCCCCTTCCCTGGAGTAGCAGTTGCTGCAGCTCAGAGTTAGTGTTACTCCTAGTTCCCAAAGCCTTGGAGATACACTTGACCTTCATTAGTGCCCTGTTTTAATTTCCAGCCTCCCTTTGCTAACCCTCCCCGATGGAGCTCTGCCAGACTTTCTTCCTCCTTGGAGACCATCCTTGCTGCTATTTTGTTTGAGTTTTAATCACCTTCTACTTTGATGCCTCCACTCCAATTTTTACAGCTTTCCTCATTGCTGTGCCATGTCACTGGCCTTTTTGGGAATACCAGATGGACCAGCCAGATTACTCTTAGGAAATATGTACTCTTTTCCTGGTTTCTTCCCTATCCTGGGAAAAGCTTCAAAGCTGCTCTCCCTTCTGGCAGGATTCCTGGGAGAAAAGCTCCATAGACAAGGCCAGCAATCACAGAGTCCCAGAATGGTTTGGATTGGAAGAGACCTTAAAGTTCAACTCATTCCAAGTCCCTGCCATGGGCAGGGACACCTTCCACTAGACCAGGTTGCTCCAAGCACCATCCAACCTGGCCTTCAACACTTCCACGGATGGGGCAGCCACAGCCTCACCATCTTCACAGGGAAGAATTCCTCCCCAGCATCTCATCTAACCCTGCCCTCTGGCAGTGGGAAGCCATTCCCTGTGTCCTGTTCCTCCATCCTTTGTCCAAAGTCCCTCTCCAACTCTCCTGGAGTCCCTTTAGGCACTGGAAGGGACTTTCAGGTTTCCCTGGAGCCTTCTCTTCTCCAGGTGAACACTCTCAACTCTCTGCAGAGCCAAAGGAGGACCTTAGGTCACATCCAGGGTTCACCACTTGCCCCAAACAATCCAACACCCAGATGTGCCTCCTGGAAGGTGCCCTCTCAACTCCAACAATCTCAAGATTGTTTTAAACCACTGAATAGAATAATTCCTCCTCCAAATCTAATTTTTAGCTCTTGTTCTCATTGCTACTCCAAGACAACATTCATGCCTTATCTGAGTGTTGAATTCCCAGCTTTGTAGGCATCCCTTGGCAGTCAGTTTAACAGACCCAACCTGATGGGAAAGCATTTTCTCACAGGCATGGCTGCTTCCACAAACAGACCTTGTGCTATAAGATAGGGAGATCAGAAACATCCAGTGTACTTTCCCTGGCCGCTCATTAGCTTTGAGATCCCCTTTTTCTTGCCTCTGCTTGGCTTTAAGCCTCCCCCACAGCTTTTTCCAGACTCTCAGTGATTTTTTCCTATGGCTTGTAATTGTTCTCACTGCCCTTGGCTCACAGATGGTCCTTGGAGAGCTCACTGTTGATGTGGTGCCAGCTCTTCCTCCATTCCAGCTGCTAAAGGGCATTAGGAGACAAGCTACCACTCACCAGAGACCTTTCCCCTGCTCCATCTGCCCTTCCACATCTGGGCCATTGCTGGAAAAGGGTTTGCTCAGTAGAGCTGCCACAGCTGGGCAATATCTAAGTCCCATCACAGCATCCTGGTCACCCTCCACCCCCTCTACTCCCCTACCCCAACAAAGCCTCACAGTTCTATCTAAATCTCCCTTACCCACCCCTTCCTCCTTGATGTCCCTCTTGCCATGCAGCTGAGTCACTTCCCCTTTTCCCAACATCTTCTTCAAGCTTTCCCATCCCCTTTGGCTTGTGAGAGCCTCTGCAGTCCGAGCCCAGACCACACAGCCCACAGAGCAGTGCCCACAGAGCAGCCCTTGGGCTGAAATTCTTTATGCAAAGGGTGGTAAAACACCAGCACAGGTTGGGCAGAGAAGCTGTGGCTGCCCCATCCCTGCAAGTGCCCAAGGACAGTTTGGATGGGACTCAGAGCAACATGGGCTAGTGGAAGGTGTCCCTGCCTATGGCAGGGGGTTGGACTCCATGGCCTACAAGGGTTCCTTCCAGGCAAACTATTCTGTGATTCTGTGACTCCAGCCCCTGAGCTCCAACCCCACTTCACAGGCACAACCTGGACTGCCATCCAGGCAGGATGGATACGAGTGGAAGAAAACAAGGGGGGAAAAAACACGGCAGAGCAGAGAGGAGGTGAAAGAAGGTCTTATTTTTCACCAAGCCAAGTTGTTTTTGGAGGCACAGACACTAGGTTCATTCATGAAGCAGCTAAGTGCAGGGTTTTCAATGGAAACAATGAATTAACAAGGATGAGCAGCAACAGGATAAATGACCTTTTTCCTGCCTCCCAAAGTGTCCCGTTTCTTTCCTAACCAAGCAGCCAACAGCTCATTTAGCTTCAAGGCACTCAGCCCCAGCAACCTGGTGCCCCCAGGGAAGTCCAAGGGATTTCCACAGTATTACTTCCTTCCCATGGCTCCCACTCAAACCCATGGGAGCTGGGGGCTGGAGAGGACACCCCATGGCACAGGGGACATGAGGTATGGCTATTGCCACCTCGCAAGCTGACGGTCCCATGGCCAAAGCCAAGGCATCATGGAGCAAAGCTGCAGCAGGGGAAGTTTAGACTGGAAATCAGCAACAAGCCCCTCACCCAGATAGTGATCAGTCACTGGAACAGGCACCTCAGGGATATGTTTATGGCCCCAAGTCTGATAAGAGTTCAAGGAGCACCTGGATGATGCTCTTAGGTTTAGATAATCCTGTGAGAAGTGGAGAGTTGTACTCAGTGATCCTTATGTGCCCGTTCCAATTCAGAATTACAGAATTATTTATGTTGGAAAGACCCTCTGAGGTCATCAAGTCCAATTGTTACCCCCAGCACTGCCAAGGCCACCACTAACCCACGTCCCTAAGTGCCACATCCACGTGGCTTTTAAATCCCTCCAGGGGTGGTGACTCCACCACTGCCCTGGGCAGCTGTGCCAGGGCTGAACAACCCTTCCCATGGAGAATTTTTCCAATATGTAATCTAAACTTCCTCTGGTGCAACTCAAGGCTGTTTCCTCCTTCTGTCCCTGTTCCCTGGAGCAAAGCCTGACCTTCCCCGGCTCCCCCCTCCTGTCAGGGAGTTGTAGAGAGCGAGAATGTCCCCCCTGAGCCTCCTTTTCTCCAGACTGAGCCCTCCCAGCTTCATCAGCCACTCCTGCTGCTCCAGCCCCTTCCCAGCCCCAGCCCCTTCTCTGGACATGCAACTTGAGACATTCCCATATTCTACCATCAGTGCCCTGAACACCAGCCCAGGGGAACCCAACTAAACACATCCACAGGAAAAAAACATGCTAGTTCACTGCGAGCCCAGTGCCTTTCCCCAGAGTGCAATTTGGTTTCAAAGACACAGAAAGAAAGTGGTTTGACTTTCAGTTTCTGCTATCTCTGAATCTATCAGAGGGATATACTACCGTACACTAACATAACGGATTAAAGCAGAAGATGAAATGCTGTTCCATTATCTATTTATTAAAAGCACCACTTGAACTGCTTTCATTCAGTGTACATCTCCTAGTAAAGAGGCACTCCTTGACTGTGTAAATCAGCAAGCAATTGTGTTTTAACTGCCGTTAGAATGGCGTTTCCCCACGCTTTTAGATGGACTACCGACAGAAAACCTCTTCCAAAACTCACTTATCGTAACAGGCACAATCACAAAGCTCTTTACTGCTCGTCTACCACCAAGACAAATACAAAATGGGCTTGTAAAACTCACAAAACAGAGATCATTCCCCTTCCTGCTGCATGAATATCCCTAATGACAGGTCAAAACAAATAATTTTGTTAGCAGAGGAGAACTGTGCAGCTCCCACTGATGGATGGGACTGCTGGTAGGTGATGAAATGCAGGCTGCAGTTCCCAACCCACCAATGCTACCTGTCCTGTGGGAATCAGCTCTCACAGAGCCAGAAGGAATGAAGCCACTTTGAAACTACCAGTTCTCTAAGAAAAAGGGGAAGAAATTATGCCAAAATTTCAGTAGAAGATTTCAGGTGTGAATATAGGGTATATATAGGGTGTATATATATGTGAACTGCACAACAAAAGGGAGATTTGGATTCTCTCTGCTCCACCAGAACAAACTGGGCTTTTGCTTGGCTGGGTATATTTTGCCATGCCAAGAACGATCCTCCCTGATTTTTGCCAGCCTCTGCTGCTTTGGTATTTTAATTTTATTTACAAAGTGTTTTGATTAAGAAACTTGGGAGCAAATGTCATACCTGTTGAGAAGAGAGTAGAGGGGTGTACCTACATGCATGCAGAAGTCATGGTCTGGAAACCATGAGAGTGGGTGGATGGGTGGATGGATGGATGGGTGGATGGATGGATGGATGGATGGATGGATGGATGGATGGATGGATGGATGGAT
>JAWWEV010000095.1:70180022-70197576 GCA_035583235.1 Hafferia zeledoni
GGGCTCTCAGGTGTCCCTGGAGCCTTCTCTTCTCCAGGTGAACCCCCCCAGCTCTCCCAGCCTGGCTCCAGAGCAGAGGGGCTCCAGTCCTGGAGCAGCTCTGGGACCTCCTCTGGACTCACTGCAGCAGCTCCATCTCCCTCCTGTGCTGAGGACTCTCAGAGCTCTCTGTAATGAGTCCACATTGGGAACAGCCCTGCCTTAAACAGCACGAGCACTCACACATTCCCAGTGGACTCCCAAGGATTCCATCCATGCTCTTTCCCTGACCAGCCAGGAGCTGGAATTCAGCTCACCAGAAGCACAGGACAGCCCTGGTCTGACAGCCAGTAGCACAGACCATAGGCATTTCCTTCCCTGGGTCCATGCCATGGGGTGACCCTCAGGAACAGCCTGATAAACCTCTACCATACCCTGGCATGCTGGGCAGGACTCAGCTCCAGACAAAGGCATTTCAGTTGGGGTGCCCATGTGCAAATCCTGGCTTTGGTTGCCTAAACATAAGTTCTCATTGCCACGGTCTCACTGGACTCCCTAAGGCATCGAAGACCCAAGTGTGGCTTTGCCAGATACAACTCTGGACCTGCATTCTCCTTGATTCACACATGGAGATTAAGCCAGTCTTAAGGTAAAACCAGACATGCATGTCCAGCAGCTGAATTGTGACGTACGTGCGTGTGATGGCTGTCCCAACTCTTCCTGCAGTCCATGGGGGTGCAGTCAGCATCATTTGGGGTGCTTGGTGAGCCATTTAGTTACTCAAACACCAGTACTTATTTTTGGGGTGTGAAACACCTTCCAGACTTCACTAATCAAACATCCAGCTACTCTAACAGGAGATTAGCACTGAGTTAATATTTTTATCTCTCACTGCAGCCCACCTCCAGCTCCTGGTCCAAGTTTCAACAGCTCCAAAATAAAACCCATTTGCATTGGATGAGGATGCCCTCCAGCTCTGCACTATCAGGTCCCTGCTGTGATGAGCAGCACAACCCTGGCACATCAACACTTCCAGGATGGTTCCAGTGTTCGTGTGCCTTCTGCATAATAGCACTGAAATAAATAAATTTGACAAAGAAAAGAGAAGGAACAACTGATATGCAAACCCATGTCATGAATCATTCACCAAATCTGCTCTCCAGTTTTCAAATAATCTTAGAGGTTGCTTCCAAAGTGCTGTTTGCAAACCCTCTGTTAATCTGGGAAGCAGATGCTGCTACAGGCTGTGTTACAGCATCTTCAATAAATCCCCAACAAATATTATTTTTAAATGCCCAGGAATTTTGCAATCAGTTTTTTTACACCTTCTTGGCATATCTGAAAACCTAACACCATAAAAAAAACCTTTGCTGTGATTCAGCTTCAACAAACAAGCCTAAGCCAGGGGAAGAGCTCATGTCATATCTCCCCTCATGCACAGGTAATCCCAAACTCCTCCCAGAGGACTCTAACCATTTCCTTCATATGCTCTCAAAAGTCTTTGACCTCACCAGACACATTAGTGGATCAGGAAAGTGCCAGAACTGTTTTCTAGCAGCCTGAGCAATAGCAAACAAAATCTGGAGCTGCAGGCGAACATTGTCATGTTGTCAGACAGAAAATGAGTGTGAATCCTGTCTTCATTGAAGTTCAGGAGAAAGCTATGAGATGCTGCCTTCCCAACCCAGCTTGAGCATCTGAGGTGTTCTGACAGCAATGAGATGACAGACTGGCCCCTTTGCCAACAACAAAATAAAGCTAAACCTTCCTTTTGTGACACTCACCAGATCAGGGTGGCCCCATCCTTCTGGAGGTGTGTGTAGGTAGGTAAGATGATACCTGACCATGGTGCATCAGGACCTGCAGTGCAACCACAGAGCCTGTCCATGGTGGAACACCAGAGCACACAACATCAGGTGTGAAAAACCCACGATACACCATGTTTTGGGGATAATTCTCCTTCCAGCCTTTATTGAAATGTGTTGTGGGAAGGAGACACCCAGGGTCACATACCCCTCACACACCTAGCTAGGTTGGACTAGTTATCTAGAGTCAATCATTGAAGGAGAGAAGCCCCAGCAAGACGCAGCTGATCTCAGCTATGTATCTACTTTAGGAGAAGAGAAACCACACCACTGAAATTGTTCTTATTGCTCACCATGAATGGTGAAGGCAGCTCAGGCAGCAAGAGAAGAGATGGTACCATCCATGTACCCAAATGTGGACAGATGAATCCCACCTTGACAGAAAATACTCCACTCAGCTGAAAACCCCATTTCTGTCAATTAACAGGGCAACTTCAGAGCCTAAGCTTTACTGAAAACTGCTAGCAGGGCAGTGTGGGAACCAAGGAATCACAGGGGGCAAGTCACCCACATCCCTGCAGAAAATCCCACCTGGCAAACATACTTTGAAGGACATTTCTATCATGCCTTGACACATGTGAACATTTCACTGTCTAGGTAAGTGTTTGGGATGATTATTGCTGGGGGTTTTTTACTGCCTAGGACTGTTTCTTCCATTAAAAAACACCCTGACCCAGATCATCCCTCCCAGCCTGGGAAGAACTGAGTGTGTAGATCATGCTCAGAAGGAGGAGTGGCCTGGATACATCTTGCTGACATCCTTTCCAAACTCCAATGCTCAGTTTTCCCCTTGCTGTGTGATAATGAAAACAACAATGTTGGCTGTGGTTGGAATGGCTTTGAAATCCACAGCTGAGAAATGGTAGGTAAAACAGTGCTGCATTCTTCTAGGAATGGAGAAGGAAAGCCAGTAAAGGGGGAAACCCCCCGCTTAATAAATAATACTTTATAAATTACATAAAATGAATGCATTAAAAAAATCAATCCTTCAAGAAGCAGCTGCTTCATTCTTTGTCGTTGATAGCATCAATATAACAGAGGAAATTACCACCTTGTGTTCTGCAACACATCACACCAACTTTCCTTTACAAACTCTAATGCTCCTGATTGCACTGTCAATTTAAAACTTACCATAAAATGCAGAATCTCATAAAGTTTACAACCTCAACCACACTTACTCAGTGTTTTGATCCAAATTGAATGCACAGGCAACCACTTTGCTCTTGCAGACACACAACAAGGTACTGACAGCAGATGGGACAGCGGACCAGTGCACCTCAGCTGAGCTCTGCCTGTCCTGGGCAGCCCAGCTCAAAAGGAAAGAAGTAGAGTTGGAAAACAATCCATCAAATGCACCTGTTGGAAGTGCCCTCCGATTTCTGTGAGACAGCTCATCCCATGATTTTTGGTGAAGGTGGCAAAGCACTGGCACAGGTTGCTGAGAAAAGCTGGGCATCCCTGGAAGCATTTAAGGCCAGGCTGGAAGGGGCTTGGAGCAACCTGGTCTAGTGGAAGGTTTCTCTGCCCATGGCAGGGATGTTGAACTACATGGTCTTCAAGGTCCCTTCCAACCCAAACCACTCCGTGATTCTATTATCAAATAATCAATCACATAGATACATATATATATATATATTGCATTCTCTATACTCAAACACAACATAACCTTGGATGCAGCAGCTCTGGTGTCCCAAATGTGCTGCTCCCAAGGTGGGACCAGCATCCCATGATGCTCAGCCAACCTCCTTGCACTGGGACATGCTTAAAATACAGCTGCTTCTTAAGCCCTTTTGCAGTCTCTGATCCAAAAGGCAGTGTCATTTCCCTAATCCTGCATTTCCTTCAGAAATTTAAAACCATGCAGCTCCTACAGAGAAGATGGTGTGAGCTTTTAATGAAGGCAAGGAGAATGCAGCTATATCCGTGCCATGAGCTGACCATTTGCTCTTGCAGGCATGTGTTCCACTCATGGGCTGACAAGGGAAAACTAATTAGGCTCCTAATTTTGCTTCCTACATAAATCTAAGTCCTTTTGCTTCTCATCGAAGTGCAGTCATTGTGACAGAAAGCCCATTTCTCTGAATGGGTACAAAGGATTTTTGGCTCAAGCAGAACAAAAAAATGCATATTTCAAGATGCACTTCCTCAGGAGCCATAAAACACCACTCAATGCCTGCAGTCTGCACGCACCCTGTAAGCTCTGGCTTAAAACCCTACCCTCAGCTCAAAATTACAGGATATATTTGGGGAGGAAAGTAATTTTTTTGCAGTCAGACACTTGCCTTTGTGACTGACTGAAACTGTGATGAGATGGATGCTTGAGGAAGCAGCAAGGGTTAAACCTTGCAAGAGGACAGGCAAGACTTGGGGATGAAGTAGTTGATCAAAGGGTGGCTCAGAAGTTATTTAAAAATAAACCAGAAAGTAGAACTTCCCAGTGGTTGCTGCTGTAATTACAATGCAGACAACGGAGCCGTGGTGCTGTTAAGGTTACTGGATTTTCCTAGCAGCTGTGTTTAATTTACTTAAAACATGCAAAGCCATCAGGTCAGATCCCATTAGCAGAATCTCTCCAGAGCACTGCAAGACACGGCCAGCCCAGCTCCACAGAAATGCTCAGGAAAAAAACCACAAGTGTAAAATGCCCCTGAAGAAGCAAGAGAGATTCATGCCATGGCCAACACCACCCCTCAGTGCCCCACAGCGCTCAGTGGTCAGTCCCTCCCGCTCATCCATCCTGTCCCTTTCCTCCCACCAGAAGCCACCTATTGCCATGGTCACACACAAATCAGTGCTAAGACCTTGACTGGCTGTGATGGAGAAGGTACCTAGGAAATCTGGGATCAATCATTTAGGAAAGTCCTGTGTATGCATTCTGCTATAACCCAAGTTCTCTCTGCGCCCTACAACTGGCTTACAGAGACATAAAATGTCCCAGCTGGATCCCTCTGATTTTCATGTTGCACTAGAGAGAAGACCCACTTGTCCTGAATCATGTCCAGAGTCCACCTTGAAGATGAGACCTTGCTGGATTTGTGGGCCAGGAATCCAAATCTGGAGCTTTGTTCACATATATTTAATTCATCAGAAACCTTTCCAAAATACAGGACCAAAACATACAACCTCTTTATCAGGAAATACCCTCTAGAGATCTTTTTCTGTTTCATTTTGTTTTGTTGTGTTTTTTTCATTTTCCATTCTTTTAACACTGGCTCAGTCCTTTCTCCACCAAAGGCAGAATCAAGGTTTTATCTACTATTCATGGTTTCTACTAGCTCAATTCTGTTTCTAAAATTAGCATCCTGAGATATGTAATTGCTAGAACGAAAGGTGTTAGGTCATGTTTTGGTCCCTGCACATCATGCTAAGTGCTTCTGCAGCCACCTACAACCACCTCAGAGTCAGCCACAAATTGAAGCTCAAATGAGCCCTACTCAGCAGTGATGCAGCTTTCTTGGGTGCTGATGCCACAAAGGAGAGCGGAGAATATGCCATGGTCCCCCTTCTGCACATGAACCAGATACAGAAAATGGGCAACTACAAGTGAATGTGTTGCCCAGAGAAGTTGTGGCTGTCCCTGGATCCCTGGAAGTGTCCAAGGCCGGGTTGGACAGAGCTTGGAGCAACCAGGGATAGTGGAAGGTGTCCTGCACATGGCAGGGAGTTTGGAATTAGAAGATCTTAAAGGTCTCTCTCAATCCAAACCATTCTGTGATTCTATGAATACAAGAGAATAGAATAAATCAGAATAAAACAAAGCAAAACAAAAATAAATAAAACAAAGTAAAATTATCCAAAGTGAAACATCATAAATAGTAGAAAACAATGTGAAGCAATGGCTTTGTTTCTGGGAATTCTGAAAGCACCTGACCAAATTGTATAACCCTGGTTGACAAGAACCAGGACTTCTGAATATCAGAACCCCTCCAGAAATCAGGAACTCCTGGCACTGTGCAAACAACTCCAGCCTGGAGTCCCTGAAACGGCTTGAGATCATTCTTCCAGCATAAAATCCAACATAAATTCATCCTTCATAGCTTAGAAAGGCGTGAGACTTATTTGCATAATAAATGACAAGGTAGGAATATAGATTTCTGTCAGATCAACCCCCTTCCCTTTGAAAGAAATCTATTTATTCTGAGAGAATCGTCTCTGCTCCAGATAAATGGTGTTTGCAGTCAGTTTAGCTTGCTGCGATAGGCATTCTTTTGCATGCCTGTAATGAATTTTCACAGCTAGAGCCCTAATCCAGTCTAGTCATGGAGGGTTTATCAGGACCTCTTATTTTATTTCTACCGGTAAATGGGAATTGCTTTCCTTATCGCTATCTAGAAGCACCTGACTGATTTTTGCTTCATATTTCCTATCCCACTGGAATTCAGGATGCTGTGGTATCTGATGCTGTACAATTGTCACTCATGTGAGCTGCCTTTTCATTTTAATTTGCTGGATTTATTGCTCTTTGTTTGTTTGTTTGTTGGGGGGGTTTTTTTCCAAGACATTTTACTTTAGGATCTGAGTCCCTCCTCCTTGCTCCCTTCCATCCTCCTGATCACACTTCTTGGGTGATCCTTGGGAAGGCAGGATCAAGGCTTGTCTTGCCTTCATCTGCTTGATGCCTTTGAACAACCTGGTCTAGTGGAAAGTGTCCTTGCCCATGGCAGGGGGTTGTAACGAGATGAGCTTTGACATCCCTTCCAACCTAAACCATTCTATGATGTCTTCCCTTGGGAGAGGACTCAACCATTGGGCTTGTCCCCATGCAATCAGCTTTCCTCCACTGGGGAAGAACAAAATTATATAATAATAAGCAGAAATTATCCCTGACTTTGAGTTTAAAAGCAAAAAAATCCATGAGAACAAGGGTTTGCTGACATGATCATTACAGCTGCTGAAACCAGGGAGCAGGTACATGGCTCTGAACTCTGCAAAACTGAACCCACTGCTGCTGGAAAGACACAGGAACACCTATAAATCCTGCAGATAACACCGTGATGGATCAGTAGTGGCAAGACATTAACCTTCACTCTTGAGGAGACACCCAAATGATAACACCTGTAGCCATGCCACTCCAGAGTTATCAGTCTTGTCACTCGTGAGATAAATCTATCTGACCTAAACCATCATCCTACACTCCTCTGGCTTCCTCGCTCCAAATGCTCAGAGATACCAGCAGGGATCAGGAAAATCACACCTAATAATCAATTGAGTGTGTGTAACAATGCCCACATGGAAAACATTTCCTTCAGTATGTTAAAATAATTCCACAGATCAGGGAAAAAACATGGTAGGCTTGAAGGCTGGTCTGCAGGGAAAGTGCTACATGTCAGTGACAACTGTGGAAGGACAGAAAACAGCTACCAACGCCTCAAGGAGCTGTCACGCACAGGAAAACGTAAGTTAATTAAAGCCACTTAAACAAACACATCTGGGACAGGGGCATGGGATGTAGGGAGGGAGAATGAAGTGATATTAAAAGCTCAGACACATGGTGAATCCCAGACAGGAGGCAAAGAAATCTATTTGGCAAAATGCAGATGAGCTCCTTGCCCTGTAGCTGTGCTGGAGAGGGCAGTGAGAGCCCCTCTCTCGCAGGACTATGGGGAGACAGCATTTTCCCAGAGTCCTACAGGGATGCCCAGGCTCAGCCGGTCTGTCCCTCCTCTGGAAAACACCACTGAGGCTCCACTGCTGCTCTCCTAGACCAAACAGTGCTGCCCTGGTATTATCAATCCAATACCTGCCTTCCTAATGTCTCCCCTCCTG
The DNA here is from genome assembly GCA_035583235.1 of Hafferia zeledoni. Lineage (NCBI taxonomy): Eukaryota > Metazoa > Chordata > Aves > Passeriformes > Thamnophilidae > Hafferia > Hafferia zeledoni. The sequence continues at coordinate 70,187,633 of JAWWEV010000095.1, forward strand.
CCCCTGCCACAACATTCAACTGAAACCAGAACCAAAGCAAAAGACCCATGTGGCTAAGTGCAGTGATGTAAATCCACCTCAGATACAACACCAGGGCCAACATCAACTCCACCTCCTCTGAGCACAGTCTCCCCCAAGCCTCCAGAGCTGACTTACCTCCTACTATGATCACAAGTTGAGTACAGGTTACTCACACCAGCCACCGCTGATATAAAAGCAAAACAAGAAAGATTTTGATAGGCTGTGTGTATTTTTATTGTAATCAGCTCCCAAAGAAACTTAAACTGTTGGCTCATTATATCTGCCTTTCAGCATCAGTTCAAAAGTGGAACCAAAATACCTGCATGAGGTTGGGTCATCATGTATCTGCTGTATCTGCTAAAGAAGATGCTCAGCCAACCCACTGAGATCTTCCTGCTTGGAAAGCAGCACTGGGCAGCCTCAAATGAGGCTGATGGGAAGGGAAACAGGAAGCAAATCCATCTGCACATCATCAAATCCCCGCTGGGATGACAGCATGCAAGACTGCTGTCTGCAAGGAGTCTTGCCATGGCATCAGCCCGAACCAGCTGGAGCGCAGGAGGCATGGAAACACAGATGGAGCAAGAAGGAACCAGGCTTCCAAAGCATCTTAGGCAGCTTCCCATCCTCCTTTACCTGCTGGGATGGGGATGATGCAGCAAACCCAACAACAACACAGCATGCACCTCCAGCAAAGCCAGGAGGCTACTGGAATCTGGTTATCTTGGTTAGCAGGGAGCTGGTGCAGCGAAGGACCAGTGTCACAGGGTACAAGGTCTGAGATCTCCTTCCTCATCTCTGAGCTCATTTTCTAACTCCAAACCAGGCTTTGCTACAGACCTTTTCTTTCAGCCCTTGGGAAGAGTAACTCATAACAAGTCCCATGGCTCCATGGAGACCTTGGATTCCCTTGCAGCGTCTAAAGGGGCTCCAGGAGAGCTGAAGAGGGACTTTGGACAAGGGATGGAGGGACAGGACAAGAGGGAATGGCTTCACACTGTCAGAGGGCAGGGATAGATGGGATATTGGGAAGGAATTCTTGGTTTCCCAGAGAAGCTGTGGCTGCCCCATTCCAAGGCCAGGTTGGATGGTGCTTGGAGCAACCTGGTCTAGTGGAAGGTGTTCCTGCCAATGGCAGGAGGTGGAACTGGATGGTCTTTAATGTCCCTTCCAACGCAGACCATTCTGACTGACTGGTCTCTTGAAATACAGCCCAGCACAGCATCCCACTCTCTGCCTGCAGCTCTGGGCAGGCAGCCAAGGCCCCCCACCCATGCCCCCAAACCCTTCCCTCCCCAGGGCGACTTCCTTAATGCAGCCCAGCTGCCTGCCCCCACCCACCAAGGACTGACAGATTTGTGCTGTCCCCTTAGGGTGGGGTAGGTACATTTATTTCCTCTTTGGGAAAAAAGAAAAGAAAAAAGGAAAAAAAAAAATGCAATTAACCTTTTCCTCTCTTTGTAATAGGCAAGAAACTTCCCTGCCACAGAAGGACTAAGATATCTGTTCCCACAGCTGCACCAGTGCTATTCTGGCTTAGCTAAAATTAAAGAGCTCAAGTTGTATGTGGGCCTTCATGAAACTGTCACAGGGACCACAAGATTAGAGGACTAGATGGTGACCTGGAAGGCTGAGGTCTATTCTCAGCTGTGCCAAAGGATTCTCATGTCAGAGTATGTTGGTCCACCCCTGTTTAATAGAATGTTTTGGGTTGAAAAGGACTAAAGATCATCTGCTTCCAAGCCCCCTGCGGTGGACAGGGACAGCTTCCACTAGGCCAAGTTACACCAAGCCCCACTCAACCTGGCCTTGGACACGTCCAGGGATGGGACAGCCACAGTTTCTCCATGCCAGTGCCTCACCGCCCTCATCATAAAGAATTTCTTCATCATTCAATTTGAATCTGTCTGAGTTTAATTTAAACACATCACCCCTTGTCCTACCACTACAGACCCTACTAAAAACATCTATCTTTATTCTAAGCCCCATTTAAGTAGTGAAAGACCAACAAGTCTTGCCCTATCACCCTCAGTACCCATCCAAATACCAGCTAGAGATCCAACAGCACTGAAAAAAACACAGAAAAGTGCAGGATAACCTTCACATCCCAGCCACCATCCCCTCTCCCACCACGATCAGGTCCTCTGCCAACAACTGTGCCAGCTATTGTTGGGCACATAAAGCCTGGTCCACGGGGCCTGCTGTCAGCATGGAGCTCATTACTCTGCAAAAGGCTTTGAAATGCTTGGAATATGAAAGGTGCTCCATCAGACCAAATTCAGCTCCGTTTGCTATTACAATACAGTGCATTTCTTTTGTCTGTGCCTTTTGATGATGTGCAATTGTTCCCCTCAGTCAGTATTTCGGAGTCATTAGTTGGAATTAGTAAAGTTCCTGCTGCCGGACTTTTCCAAGGCTCTGTTCTCGGGCTACAAAGAGTCAGTGAGGAGTTGTCCTGCTTTCACTGAGCTGGAGGCACAGCAGGGAGCATTCTGGGGGGAGCAGGCAGTCTGCTCAACTCCACTTTCCCTCTGCAGGCACTGGGAAATGCATGTGCCAACAGGATGCTGTGGGTGGTCACAGAGGGGCTGGTGCTTCCTGGACACTCGGGAACCTGAGACCCTTTCACTTGGTACCTCTGGTGGGAACAGGTGAAAGGCTTCACCTAATCGTGTCCATGTTTAGTCGACACATCCCACAAAGTTCAGGTTTCTTGCCCAGGAATCCTCCACTCCCCATTTAAAGGCATGAGCACTGAAGAAGCCACCTTTCTGTGGGTGTCAGGAACCTCTACTTAGCATCCCCCAGGGTGAACACAGCTGGATGTGCCTGACCTTGTCCGCTAACCTCCTGCTCATGTTATGCCTTTCCAGCCATATCAGAATGCCTGTCAGTCTCAAGACACTTTTTGGTGAGGGCATTTATGCATGGCACATACACCTCTCTGGGCAACTAGAGATGTGTATCATCACAAACTATTTGTTACTTCTATCTTTTCTGAATCTTTCCTCTGGGTGTAAAACCATTTCCCCTTGTTCTATTGCTCTTAAGTCCCTCTCCAGCTCTCCTGAAGCCCCTTTAGGTACTCAAAGGGCTCTAAAGTCTCCAGGTTGAACAGGCCCAGTTCTCTCAGTCTGCCCAGTGATCACTTTGGTGTTTGTCTCTGATAGAGAATGCATTCCTGTTCATGACTAAGCAGTTACAGCAGATAAATGAAGTGCTGAAGCTCCATGGGCTATGCCCATCTGACATTGCCATCTGGAACCAAAGCCCCAGCTCAGGTCTGCGGACCACAGCAGCCCCAGCTTGCACCTACTCCACCTATGGGGCAGCAGACTCTTCCTCATCCAGCCATCCCAGCATGTTTTTTAGGATGCAACATGGGTAGCTGGCCACCAGAACGCTGAAAGAAAACAAGGAGCAAACCACCCTTATGGGATATCCATTGGGAGAGGAGCTTAGCACCAAACCCAACTCCTTTAGCAGCTGGTCATCTTTCACTGGGCACTGTACTTCCATCCCCTAAGGATTTACCTGAAAATTATCTCATAGATCACCCATCTAGCACTCGCAATAGCATTTCCATTTCAGCACAACCAAATGCAGACAATTCACACCTCTCACCTTGCATTTTTTAAAGTAACATGGTACAATAAAGCAGCCTGCCCAGATTCCAGCCTAATCTAAAAACAACTTTATGGCTTCTAATTTTAGCACTAATCTTCCCTTGCTATGGTTGTGTGATTTCTAATTATTTTATCCCCAAGCCTTGCTTTGATGGATAGTTGTACCTTTTCCAATGCCAAGTGACTTGTAAAGTGCCTTTAAAAAATACGCTGATCATTTCAGGTTCATTTCCAGTTCCTACACAAATAATATTCTCATATATGGCTTCACTGTGGAAATATTATTATTATTATTAAAAGAATAATAATAATAAAAGCAATGCAATTTAAAAAGGAGAGCTCCATGTCTTAGGACGATACCAATCTGTTCCTGCAAACATCGTATTTTCTCTTAAAAGTTGTTATAGAGCATAAATCAGTTATCGAGATCCAGATCTCTTAATAATTCAGTGCCTTTGGCTTGGCAAAGCTCCCAGAACACTTTGCCTTTATCTATCCCTCTTTTCAGGTTACAACACATCGAAGAGCCTTTGGCCACACTGAAACCTCAGCGGGGACTGTGCAAGGGATGACACAAAGTGGTGGCAGACACATGTTTGCTTTGATGTTCCCCAGGAGCATCGCATGCCCAAATCCCCTAAATCTACAGCAGCAAATATCATCCCTCAGCTGAAGATCTGTTTCAAGGGTTCAGGATGAGTTTCAGGACCAAGGTCCACGCACACAGGTGTTTCTTCTCCTACCACACTCACCTGAAGCAACCTCTTGATCCTCCTAATCACTGGCCTAGATCAAACCTGGGTCTGGTACTGTTAAATTTGCACAAAAACTTTTGGGAGGGGATGCTGCCTGAGGTGTGTTTCAGGATGCTGAGGCAGCTGCCTGCCTTTCCAGCTCTGCCAGTGGATTGCACGTCCTTGTAGGACCTGCCACCAGCAGCCAGCACTGGAGCAGGGGATGCAGAAACAGGTGTATGTTTGTTGGGTTATTTCCTTCCCCAGGATTTATACTGCGCTCCGGTCAATTGGAAAACATCCACTTGACCTGCGACCTTTTTGTTTTAGTTACTCTCCCAAGCTTTGACAGCAGCAGTTTAAACACAAAGCATATGAGCTTCGCCATGCAGGAAGTACCCCATCCCCAGAAATTCAGAGGGGATGGGGAAAAATATCACACTGCAGCCCTGAAGGTGAATGTATTTCTTCTTCTCATTCTTCATTTTCCTCTCCTTCACTCTTTGAGCCTGTTTCACCATCCATGTCTTTTCCCTCCCCACTGGAAACCTCAGCTTAGCTCCCCACCACAACATTCAAGAGAGAAGGATACAGGTTGTGGTTTGTTTTAATTCCTTGCACAATGCTGTGTATAGAGTATTTGAAATGGAGATTGTCAAAACAGGAAGCAACCCAGTCAAAGTCCTCAGGCCTGGATCCTGAAAATGTCACCATACAGAGCTGCAAGGGATGGAGAAAAGCCCTCTGTTCCCACACAGAGAGAGGATGCTCTGGGATACTGGCCAGCAACACACCATCTGCCCTGCCCTCATGCCATCCTGATCTTGGAAGCTGGGTTTTAACCTCTGCTGAAATCAGTGCAAAGCTGGTTTTTATTAACTGTGGGAAAAACTCAGCAGATGGGGTTAAAAATTATAACCCTCTGTTGACTGTTACTTTTATTGGCATAGGGAATTTTGTGTGGAATATCATCATGCTCTGGAAGCCAACACTACAGGAAATCCTTCATCCTTAGTGCTTCAGAGTAACATCCACGGCATCCTGCTGGCTTCTTCCTTACTCCTCTTAAAACTCACCCCTGAGATCCTCACCTCTCAAGCTCATGCTCTGAGTTTGGGCTGGTCTTGCTGGGATAGAAGAATAATCTTGAGTCAAAGCCTACCCATGTGCCCCAGGCAAGGCACCAGGATGACACTGCATCTCCCTGAGGATGCAGAGCAGGACAGTGCTTGGTCTTAGGCTCTTTGATTTCCATCTATCCACCTTGGAGCAATGACTGAAAGTTTCTCAAAGGCACAACAGTGACACTAGGTTTGGAGGAGAGAATGGAGCTACTGTAAACCCAGATGAATAAGAATCTCACAACTTATTTTTCTGCAGAAGATGGAGGCTGGATTCATTTTTAAAAGCAGGCACCTGCACCTGTAAGTTTTGAGCACTTCTTAAAAGCCTGACCTGAAAAAATATCCCTTGCCAACAAATATTGCTATTGCAGAAAGCCTTTGATTGCTTCTGATGGGAGTGAAAACTTTTTGTTGTTTTTATTTGTTTTTACAGCTTTCTGAGAGTTAACTTCAGGAGAACCTTCCAAGCAGAAGAGCTGGGGACTATTACCAGGATGGTGATCCAGTACTTCTGGTTGCCCAGAGAGGTGGTGGATGCCCCATTCTTGGAAACATCCAAGGTTGGATGGGGCACATGGAGCAACCTGGAAAGTGTTCCTGCTCATTGCAAGACAGATGGCCTGTAAAGTCCCTTCCAATCCAAATCATTCTATGATTCCTTCTTGGGAAGCAAAGCAGGTACACGCTTTCATTGTTGGTATTATTGTAGTGTCAAGCCACTAGAGTGACAACCTCCAGCAGAGAAAAAAAATCCACAGATTCATGGGATGAACAACTAAGAATGTCATTTCAAAAGGCCTGCATAGCACACTATATCAAATTTTCCCCATCATCCAGGCATAGAGTTAGAATAATTACCTAGGGCCTGGTCCTGAAAGGTGCTGAGTGCAGTCAAGTGGTCTCCGTTCAGGGGCTCTCAGCAGGGTCAGTCTTGGAGCCTGGGCAAAACAAGACAGGTTGGTCTTAGTCCAGTATTTATAAAAAGACCCCTAAAACACCTATAATTAAAAAAGGAAAAAAGCAAACCCAAAAACATTCCAGCTCCATGTGCTGGCCCCGTTTTCCTGCACAGGCAATTAACAGGGTCATGCAGGGCATGGCTGAGGAGATGCTCTCCAACCCAGAGGCATCCTCTGCAGATCCACAATGGATGCCTTCAGCACACAGGAGAAAAGTTACACTGGGATGGATGTGCCCATAGAGCTTCCATCCACATCCAGAAACACCTGAATGACATTCCTCAGGAGTGCTGCATTATCCAAGACACCACACCTGGACACGTTACGCTGACAACACCATCTCAGAGCTCACACCCCTTCCTGGCAGAAGACAAACTCCAGAGTTCCCTTGCCAAGTCTACGGGAAGTGATAAACCTGGAGATAAGAGGAGTTATCCGTGTTTCCAGGGAGGAAGGCGAGGAACACCCCTCGGAGCTCTCTGCCGGCTGGCAGTGACGTGTGGCACGACAGCCCCGGGCGGACATGGCCGTGCCAAGGGCAGGGCGAAGGCAGGGAAGGGGATGACAAGGACAGGATGGCTTCTCCACACAGTCTTTTGTTTTGGGAGGTCCCCTGAGATGCTCCGATCACAGTGGCCAAGTGCTCCTTCTTTCCCTAAAAGGGGAATGGATGAGGGGAGGAAAACAATGTTCTCTCCTCAGTGGCCTAATGGAAGAACAAAAGCACAGTGATCCCTTCCAAAATTGTCTTTTGAGGAACAGACCATCAAGCCTGAAGGCCCAGTATTTCTGGTTTATTTATTTTTGGAGGAATTCCAGCCCTGCCAGAGTCTTTCTGTCCTTCCTCTGGGCTCTTGCAGAGACCACCCAAAGCTGTAGGGATCATGCAGGGCTTGCACGGATCCCAAATCCCACAGGGGATTTTACACCCAGCACCTTGCAGGGGTGATGAAGCCAAAGGTGAGCTTCCTCCACCAGACCCCATCACAAGCATGCCTTGGCCACGGCTTGGAACAGGCAAGGTGAGGTTGGACAGAGCTTGGAGCAACCTGGGCTAGTGGAAGGTGTCCCTGCCCATGGCAGGGGGTGGAACAACATCTTTAAGGTCCTTCAGGGACATCTTTAAGGACCCTTTTACCTTAACCATTCTATTGATAGCCTCGGCCCACCAGGATGCATTTGGCATGAAGGGTCTGCCCCAGCCTGATCCCATTGAAAGCTGGGACCAAAGCTCACTGAAGTGAAAATCAGTACAAAACCAGCATCAGACCTTTCATTGCTCAGCAGCAGTGCCTGTTGGGGAGCAGTAGGGGATTTCTGCTGTGCTGACTGCTCATGGAAAGTCCCTGACTGGCCCACAACCGTGGAAAAAGCGGAAAATAGAACTTTAATACCAAGTTGGTGGCAGGCTGTCTATTTTTCTCTCCTGTGACTGGTTACCATGGATAGATTTCTGAGGTCGACCACGCAATTGTTCGCTGCACTGCTCCTATTAAACAGAGGATGATCAAATCATCCCATTTGTACTGTACTTTAATTTCCAGAAATTCTTTGTTCGTTTGTTTGCTTAAATTATTTCTCTCATTTGAAGAAACAATGCAGTCTTACAAAGCAAGGGCCCAAATCTCTCGAGTCACCCTGCTGTGGTTCATTACTTCTACACTAGTTAACAAGGCCAGTAATTTCCCAGAGGTTTAATAGAAAATCCTCTTTCCAGAACACAGAGAGACAGCACATTTTAACAAACTCACTGCTGTATCCCAGTGATGCCATAGGTGAGGGATATCCTAGGCAAGACACAGGTCTTTCTCAGGGTCAGTACACAGAAGCAGGTTACCTAAATGAAGCTTTTTTCATGAGAGGTTATTCCCTTAGCTGGGGAAAGGGGATCTGGGGGTCCCATGTCCCTTGTTGAGAGTATCAGCTCCACTTGAAAATGGGTTCCTGAAGCATTCCAGTCCTCATTCCAAAATACAAAGTGGTTTATTGCATTATGCTGGGATCAAGCAGATGATACTGGAAGGGCAGATCCAAGATGTACCTGGGGCGGATGTGGTGCAACAGGCATACAGCCCATTTCAGTAATTACATACATAGCAAAGCACACAGAATACCTGGCCCATAAACTGCCTTTCCCACTAGTTTTGCCAACCTCCTTATACAACCAAATCAGAAAAAAATTCTAAGACCTGAAATAAAGACAGGGAAGAGCTGGTGGAAAACATGTAAATACATAAAACTTTTAATTTTTTTAAAATCACAGAATCATAATAATTTGGGTTGAAACAGACCTGTAAACTAAAAAATCAAACTAAAAAAAACCATCCAAAAACTAGACAACCAAATTAGGTTGGTTATCTGGTCCAAACCCCTTGCAATAAGCTGGGACATCTTAAATATACATCTTCAACCTATATATATGTTATATATGTATGAAAAAACCAGTCCAGTAAATCTCTGCTGAGATGCACATGCAGGTGAAAAGCTGGGTGAGAAGCTGGTAGTGCTGCCTTAAGTCACAAGGGTATTTACCCTACAAGAAACTCTGCAGCTCCCTACTATTATTTATACAAGCAACAACTACAGATGTTTGCAGGGAGTCTCCCTGCTTATCCACTGGTAATTCCATGTGCCTTGGACAGCTGAACAATACGTTCTTCATATCATGTAAATAATAAATACACTGCTCGGTTAATCAGAAAGGGGAGGTGAGGAATCTGGAGATTCCCACAGACTCCCTGCCGCAGGGAAGGAAACAAGAAAATGCCCTGACCTAAGCAGGGGTGAGTCTCTCATACCCACAGATCACAGGGAGATCACAGGAGCTGTTTGCAGATCACTTACTGAACATGAATAATTCAAGCAGAAGCGGCTGGGAGTATGAGAACAGATAGATGGGAGCTCGCTTTGGCAGGTATTATCTTATCAAGCAAGGCCAAGAAAACACAAGACCCAGCAAAAATCCTTAGTTTACTGTTGCCAGTGCTGTGACTTCACTGACAATCTCGTGCTATATGGTCTTTCACCAGACCCCCAACTGATTATGGGAGCCATTTCCCTTTCTTCTTGAGGGATTTTTGTGATTATTTGGCTGGCAGGTAGGGCAAAACAATGTGCTTTTTCACAAAGGCTCCAGTACTCACCTGCAGTCCACTGCATAATTAAACAAATCATGGAATCACTCAGTGGTTTGGTTGGAAGGGACCTCAAAGAGCAACCTGTTCCACTCTCTGCCATGGGCAGGGACAGTTTTCACTAGACCAGGTTCCTCCAAGCCCCATCCAACCTGGCCTTGGACATTTCCAGGGATGGGGCAGACACAGTTTCTCTGGGCAACCTGTGGCCACAGCCTCACCGTCTTCACAGCGAAGAATTCCTCCCCAGTAACCCATCTAACGCTACTCTCTGGCACTGGGAAGCCATTCCCTGTGTCCTGTCCCTCCATCCCTTGTCCCCAGTCCCTCTCCAGCTCTCCTGGAG
>JAWWEV010000095.1:70218215-70255124 GCA_035583235.1 Hafferia zeledoni
CAAGGGATGGAGGGACAGGACACAGGGAATGGCTTCCCAGTGCCAGAGAGCAGGGTTAGATGGGATATTGGGAAGGAATTGCCTGCTGTGAGGGTGGTGAGACCCTGGCACAGGTTGGGCAGAGAAGCTGTGGCTTCCCCATCCCTGGAAGTGTCCAAGGCCAGGCTGGAGAAGGCTTGGAGCAATATGGGATAGTGGAAGGTGTCTCTGCCCATGGCAGGGGGTGGAATGAGATATTTTTAACATTGTCTTTTGATCCCTTCCAACTCAAACCATTCTAGGATTCCGTGATATCTCTCCCCATTGTGTAGAGTGGAGACATCTCCATCAACTTCCAAAGCTTGGTGCAGTGCTGACATGCACAAAATAGCCCAAGGGTCTTGGGCTTTTTTCAGGGTTAGGGTCACAGCAGCTAAAGTATATGAACAGCTACTACGCAGAGCAGGTATAGTTTTACCAGTAATGCTACACAAATCCCTTCTAGACCTCATACAAAGTCTGCTGCTGACACAGAAGATGAATTTTGCCTTGCACTCTGTAGCAGAGACCTACAAGTTGCCTTTTCCAGATACAGCTGTTTCCAGCATGAGTAACAGAAAACGTATTTTCTGCACATATGGGTAACCATCTGAAGGCCCTGCTACACTAACACATAGGCAGAACCAAGAAAATGTTTGGTGACATCTCCCTCTTGTCATCTCATGGTTAAATGAGCTCTAAAAAAAGAAAAAAATATTGCTCTGGTGCGGGTTAAGTCTATTTTAACCGCAGAAAAATCCTCCAGAGCTCAGCAGCAGTAATTGGACCAAGTCAGGTAAAAGTACTGTGAGAGGAGAAAATAAAAACTTGAGCATCTCTTCTCTCCTCCAGCGAACAGCAACAGTTTGCTGTTAGCAATTAAAGAAACAAAAGCTGCAAGGAGAGCACTTCCCAAACCTCAGATGTGGATGACAGCTACACTGCAAAATGTTCCTCCAGAGGGTTGAGACCTCCATCTCGCACATCACGGTGTTGACAACTCCGAGTCACCAGTGGGAATTGGGATTCTCCAGCAATTTCAGTGGGATCACTCACTCCTCCACACATCCCAACCACCTCTGACTTGCTTTTGGGATGAAATTAGAAGCTTTGCCTGACAATTAGGGTAAAGCAAGCCAATATGTCCAGCCCTGACCCCCAAACTCCTCTGCCCCTTCATTTGACGATGTTCCCCTTGCAAAAAAGCAAGCAAAAAAGCACAGCACAGAATTACAGCCCCAGAAATTGCCAAGGGATGGTTTAAATAGGGGAAAAAGGTGCAAAAGATTCCATGCTCTGGTTTGGAAATTGAGCAGCTTTTTCAGAGTATTTTCTAGACAACCCTGTTTTCATTACTTTTTTTAATATCTCACCTGTTTCCTTGCTATTGCATACATACAGTTTCCTCCAGAAACCAGAATAAAATTAGTAGAGACTCACTCCAAAGCAAAACTCTTCTCTTACCAATTCTTCAAACCCAGGGGAACGATTACAGTAGAAAGGAGCTAAAGACAGAAATGAGCTGGGGGCTGATCCTAAGATCAATTAAGCCTCTCGCATCCCTCATTTTGATGATGCTCCTCCCTGGGCTCCAGCAGGCAGCACGATGTATCTCCTGCCTAAAATGCTACAAAAAGAACACACATTACTGCCTGCAAAGAGGGCACGTCAAGATCTATGGTTTGTTGCAGTTCCCAGCGTGGGAACGGTCTCGCTCCATCACCAGAAGAGCCCTACAAAGCAAAATATCTTGCATCACCAAGCTGTCTGTTGAGTTTACTTTCCAGAAAAGGGGGCACTGACCTGAAAAAATCACAGAGTTTGCTCCTAGGTGGGTAGGAAGAGGGTTTGGGTTGGAAGGGACCACCTAGTTCATCGCCCCTGCCACGGGCAGCAAACCCTCCACTAGACCAAGTTGCTCCAAGACTCATCCAACCTGGTCTTGCACACTCCTCCCAGGGATAGGACAGCCTGTGCTTGGTGGGCTCTGCTGGGACAACTCTCCCTCAGCTGTGGTGCCACCTCCCCAAAGTCCCTTATCACCTTCTCCAGCCTCGCAGGGATTTCTCAGTAACTCCTGCTGGGTTATTTAGGGCCTCACCTGCTTTATTGTGGAGTACAGCATGGCCAGCAAGGGCTGCAATGCTGCACTGGGCACTGTGGGCCTCCTTACAGCCCCATGATGAAATCCTGTTTTATAGGATCACCAGATGTTAAGGGGCTGTTCTGCATATTCATGCACTGGTTTTCCATCAGTCGTTGTCATAATTCTCAAATCAGGGCATTCCAGGAGCTGGAAGGGGTGAATGAATTATTTTTTTTTTCATCCAATGACATCTCCTACTTGTGCTAAAAGTAGGAGGGAAATAGCTTCAGTCAACGAGAAACAGATTTTGGAGGGGGGAAGGGGAAGGGATTCGGCAAGATGAAAACAGAGAGTCTGCCACTGCTACACGTTTTGTTTGAATCAAAATAAAATGTAGTAGTTGATTACCAAGTCTTGTTTAACCTTTCCTCCTTCTAACTGCTAACTGCAATTGCCAAACAAAAACTTGAAAAGCTTCATTGAGAAGATGTCAAAAAGAAAATGTTTTGGCATTTCCAAAATGACACACTTCATTTTGACATCTCACATGAAATGCCTGGACATGAAAAATAAATTAACTCCCCCTGGGGATTTTCAACATATCCAGTTGCCAAATTCAATTTAAGCTTATGAATAGTTCAGGTTTTCCCAAATTCAACTTTGGAATTTACAGAACAGTTAAGGTGGGAAGGGAATTTTAAGAAAATCCAAGTTCTGATCTCCCTGCCATGGGCAGGGATACCTTCCACTATCCCAGGTTGCTCCAAGCCCTGTCCAACCTGGCCTTGGACACTTCCAGGGATGGGGCAGCCACAGCTTCTCTGCCCAACCTGTGCCAGGGTCTCACCACCCTCACAGCATAATTTTTCTTCCCAATATCCACTCCAAATCTATTTTAATTAACTTACATTGGAAGTTCAGTTTGGTTTTGTCCAGATTGTGATCCTGATACCCTGAGATGCTTTTACGGATGATCCACCCCTGTACATTCCGAAAGCTTGATCTCCAGCCAACATCTCAAGCCTGGAAATACTTACACCTTATGAAAACATTATATATGAAGAGACTGGGTTAGCCTATGACCCGACAACAGCCTCTCAAATTATTGTAACATGTGTTTCGCTCCTAATATACTGCTGTCATTCATGGGGATTAATAGCTGTTATTAACCACCTGATTTGAAGGCAGAGGAGAAAACCATCTCCCCGTGCAAAACTCAGAGGGAACATTATTTATCTGCTAGCACCAACACACAATAAAAACAATTCCTGAGTAGATCTCACCTCACATACACAGACGACCATGTCACACCATGAATGATTTGCAAGACTTTGGAGGCAAGACAAAACCAGACAGCAATGACAACCAAGGGTATTGTCTCACAACCCCTCTTCAGTTAAGTAACGCTTGGGCAGATAAGCAAACTGATCAACCAAAGGCCTTGGTGAAGACTTTTGGGGGCACGTGAGTGGTCATACTCATTTTTGCTTGCCAGTAGATTGGTGGTGAGACTCACCACTGTTCCCAGAGCAGCTGCAAGGCTCATCAGAAACTTGGGCTGTCCAACAGGAGTGTAGGAAGCTCCATCATGTTTCTAGAAGATGTCACATAGAATCACAGAACAGTTTGGGTAGGAAAGGACCCAAAAGATCATCTAGTTCCAAACCCAACTACCATGGGGATGCTGCCCACTGGGTCAGGTTGCTCCAAGCCCCATCCAACCTGGCCTTGAACACTTTCAGGGATGGGACAGGCATAGCTTCTCTGGGAAACCTGTTCCAGGGCCTCCCCACCCTCACAAGCAAGAATTTCTTGCTAACATCTGTTCTAAATCTCTCCTCATTTAGTTTCAAACGACTCTCCCTTGCCACACTCAATGGTTGCAATCCAGCTTGGACAGAGAGTGGCTAAGGGAAAACTTGCACCATTAGGCTTTATTCCATCACCATTCTGGTGTGATCTTGCTGGGTGACTGATGGACCAAAGTGCTTCTGAGTCAGTCCAAGGCAGAAGAACCTGTCCCCAGACATGCTCAGCAGGCTACCAACCTTTTCCAACAGCAAGAATTCTGAATACAGAATGCCGTGCCATATTAGCAACATCTTATCCCCATTTTGCTGAGGAGGATCAAGGGGGTTGATTTTCCTGTTTTTACTTCTTAATACTGTAATTTACTCAGACTGAAAGCACCTACTACCAAAGACAAACCTGAGAACAGGACAGAAAATCAGGCTCCAACAAACTTCTACTCTCCTTCTATAAAGTTTAACCCAAAATATCCTTGCATTCTCCACCAAGACCCTGAACAGGGCTACAGGAGGTCTGAAACACCGAACCTCTTCCAGCACAAGCTTCACATTCAACTGCACACTAAAGAATAACTTACATGTTTATACACCTTGCTTGCACAGCACGGTGCTTGTAGGCTAGAGGCTCAAGTTCCTTTTTCTGATTCACTCCTTGAGTGAGTCAAACTATTTATTTGAACTCAAATCCACATGAGGTGCAGAACAGCTCAGGCTTTGGCTCAGTGCCAGCTGCACTCCCATTGTCCACCATATAAAAGCAGGTATCCTGGCACGGACACGGGAGGTATGAAACACAAAAAAGGACAAAACACTGCTTTTATAAGACACCTGCAGAAAAAAAGAATTAATGCAATACCACAAGTAAAAAAAAAAAAAAAAAAAAAAAAAAGGGAGATCTATATTTTGCCTTTCTTTCCTGTTGTCCTTTCTCTGGATCCCTTTACCTCTTGCCTTTTTGAGGTTAGGGACAGAAGAACCAGCCTCTTCGCATTCAGCCTTTTCTCCATTCTCCACACACTTCTGTATTTAATACACGCCCTTCTGTAGACTTTTAACTTCCAATGCCTGAAGCTCAGCCAACATCCCTTATTAAATGAAGTTGGCTCTTCACCTGCTGAACTACAAAAAGAATTAAAAACCAATCCTACGAGAAATACAGAGCTCCTGGGAATCCTAGAATGTTTTGTGTTGGAAGGGACTTTAAGGACGATCTAGTTCTACCCACCATGCCACAGACAGGAACGCTATCCCAGGTTGCTCCAAGCCATGTTCAACCTGGCCTTGGACACCTCCAGGGATGGGGCAGCCACAGCTGCTCTGGGCAAACTGTGCCAGGGCCTCCTTACCCTCACAGCCAAGAATTTTTTTCCAATACCCCATCTAACCCCACCCTCTGACAATTTAGGGCTATTAATATTCCTAAGGAGGCTGCTCATTTTCTCTGGACTCCTAAACTGAAAACCGGTTGGTATTAAAGTCAGACCTGGGTTTTTCATCAACTAAAATCCTCCAGCTGAAAACCATGGCAGTGAAGGAAATCCTCTTGAGTCTGTCAGATGTGTTAGTACTGGACCAAAGCATTAAGGTGGCATACCCAAGACTTGATGCACATGCAGTCTCCCAGGCAAGATGCACTAAAGGTTCCTTGACTCTTTTCTGCAAGAACGAGTCCTGACCTTGTTGACTGGCACAGCAAATAATTTCAGTAACTATTTTGCTCATGTAGAAGTTCTCTGTCATTCCAGGTGAGTGGAGCATCCACTGCATGAGGTATTTTCTCCCACCACCACCACATTCAGAAACACCCCACACACGAACAGCAGCTCACCCAAAGGAGTAATGGCAAGGAACATCTCCAGGCTTTGGGAAGGGGGTTCCTGCATACATGTTTGGACACTTAAAGTGTATTATAAATGTACTGCCTTACAAGCAGTATCTGATGAGCTCTGCTCAAGATCACAGCCAAGGAGTAACAGCCCCTGGAGTATAGTAGAGTACAAATGGGCTCTAACAGGGTATTTGGCTGTTACATTAGTATTAATCCCCTCAGTGGCTAAACTGTGGGAGGCTCATGAAACCTCTTCCTTTCCCCCACTGTATCAGTGAAAGGTCGTCAGCAATTTCCATCCAAGCAACTGTGCTTTGTGAATAACGGGACCATTCACGGAGTATAATTTTATGACCTCATTCAAGCAATTTTAGCCAAATTGTGCTTCCTTTTCTGAAGTGCAGCCTTTGCTGAGGAGAGATTGTTCGCAGCCACAGAAGCAACAAAAATACATGTTTTTTACTTCCACAATCTCCTTTTTTTTGTGTCATTTATTTCGAGAATACCTGCTGTCCATCAGAACAATGCTTCTCCTCTGACAGAACCTATAAGCATCACTCAAAGACTGTGGTATCTCACAAGAGTTCAGTGGAAAACAAGAGGAAAAACTCCCGGGGTAGGTATC
This sequence comes from Hafferia zeledoni, assembly GCA_035583235.1. Taxonomy (NCBI): domain Eukaryota; kingdom Metazoa; phylum Chordata; class Aves; order Passeriformes; family Thamnophilidae; genus Hafferia; species Hafferia zeledoni. The sequence goes on from JAWWEV010000095.1 coordinate 70,224,581, forward strand.
TGAAGTTTTCATCTGAGGACAGGGAGTGGATTAACTGAAAGGAAATTAAACAAGCTTGAAGGTCTCAGCTCACTTCTGGTACAAGCAGGTGCAAATCCAAATACAGAGTCAAAGCCACATCAAAGCCACATCCACAACATCTCTCTGAAGGCAGCAGGATTGTTGTAGGAAACATCACAGAATGGGCTGGTTTGGAAGGGATCTTAATGCTTATCTTGTTCCACCCCCTGCCAAGGGCAGGGACACCTTCCACTGTCCCAGGTTGCTCCAAGCCCTGTCCAGCCTGGCCTTGGACACCTCTAGTGATGGGGCAGCCACAGCTTCTCTGTGCAACCTGTGGCAGTGTCTGCACATCAGGATGTAGGGAAGAGTGTGGCAAAATAGTCACTAAAATTAAGGTGGAACAACCCTAAGGCAGTCTGGTGAAGAAGAAAACCAAGAAACAGTTATCTTGGATCTATGTCCCTTGCTTCCCAACTTTTCTTCTATGCCTGCATTCCTTTGCCTGTTTCATCTCACAAGGTGAGCTCTTCAGGATGCTGACTGAGCCTAGAGTCCTACCTGCTGCCAGGACCCACCTATAGTGAAGTGGCTGGCCTCCCATCTTCTATCTCCTTTCCACTCCAAAATTTAATGAGAGGTTCTGCTTCATGCCAAGCTTTGTATCCAAAGCAATCCCATTCCATTTATCACAAACACTGTCATAACCAAAGCATAAAAAAGAGGAGAGAAACAGAGATGGAGACAGAGAGAGAGATGCTCCTCCTGGCATGTATCTGAGACAGGAACCACTTGCGTGCCTGTAGCCCAGCAGAAAGGTCTCCATCAGCTGAAGAAGGGACACCAAAATGACAGCATGATAGGTTTTTAAGGACAAAACAAAGGGGAAAATCATGGTCACAATAAAACCAACTATTTTTTCAAGCTACTTGAAACAGATTAAAATATAAGAAAAGCTTCTTGGCTGGCCCCTGCCTGCAGCAGAGCAGCAACAGACTTAACAAAACCCTGGTTGCATTCCAGGTCTGATGCATTTAGGGAAGATGCGTGTTGTCCCTGAAAGACCCTGCCACCCCAGGCACAGCACACACTCTCACAGACACCCTTTGGCTCTCACAGTTACTAAATTTATTAGTAAGATTAAACAAAGCTGTATTTTTCAACAATAAAACCCTTTCCTGATGACATCACCACAGACTCCACCCACCCATGGATAGGCTGCCCATTACCTATTAATTAGAAAACACTATTATGCAAATAATGAAAATTGATTAAACCTTTTAATTTATTAATCTAATACAGACCCTTCCTTTCTGTTCTCAAATACACCCCAGGCAAGAAACCACAATTTTTTAATCATAAAGGTGACAACCTATGGGCTGACACTTCTCTAAAGGATGTGTTTAATACCAAAATAAAATAAACTTGCCTTGTCTCCTGAGTGCACCAGCAACAATGAGATGTTAACCCAACCTCCTCCAGCCTGCTGGGTTGAGGAAGATGGGACATTTCCTTCACAGAGATCTCATCCATCTCCCAGCAAGCTGCTTGTTTTTGTTGAGCATATCTGGGCACCCACAGTTCTGGGGAGATGTACCTCTTGCCTTCACCTAAAGCAGCCTTATTGGAAATACAGAGTTCCTGGGCATCACAGAATCACAGAATCTTTTGGGTGGGGAGGGACATCTAGTGCAATTCAACCACCATGGGCAAGGATATCTTCAACTAGATCAGGTTCAGAGCCCTGTTTGAGCTGATCTTGAATATTTTCAGGGTTGGGGCATACACCACCTCTCAGTGGGCAAGACTGGGAGGCACCACCACATACCTCTTCTTTCTCCTCCCAATAGCCCTGTACTGCAGGGAGCACATGGTACCTCCTAAATCACAGCCTCCTCCTGAGATGCAGCATGTCCTCTGACTGCCTGGTGGTTTTCCTGCTGGTGTGTGTGTCTTACATCATGCCACAGACCTGCAACACAACGCTGAAACAACTTTTAAGTGCCATACTCACTGTCACTGTGGCAAATCGCCCTCTGGCTCACGTCTTACCCCTTGCCTTTCTTTCCCTCAGCAGACAGAGACCTCGTTTATCCCAGACTGTGTGTGCAGAGCCAGGGCACAGCAAGCAGGGCTGGGAGTGCTTTACACCACTGATATCACTGGCCACCAGTGTGAAGGACAGAGGCTGGATGCCTTGTTTTGCAGTTCTTGACATGACTCAGAACAGCCTGGGAATTACATTTGGAATAAGTGATTAAAAAACCCGACTACTCCTCACTACCATGCAGGGATAACACTCCCAGCAGAGCGACCAGAGCTGCACCCTTGTAAATGAGAGCAAAATTAAGGATGCATTGAGGGCTGGTACCGAGGCTTGTGTCTTGGTGATGTGGAAATGGGAATAAGGGCTTGGAAAACCCATTGATTGGAGGGGAATCACCCAGCCTGCACCTAACGATGCTCTGAACCCCAGCACACAGTCACTTCCAGCCAAAAAACCCTTCTCCAATATGTCCGTGTCCTGCTGGCCAGTATTTGCAGGCATTAGATGTCTGGAGAAATCTTCATAGGCATGGCAGGCATTTTGGAGGTGCCCAGACCCTCAATCATATTTTATATCTATCTCAAGCATTAAAATATGCAGCTTGGATTTTCTTGGTAGGGAGCAGATCCCAGTGGGAAGAAGGAAATGGGATTTCAAAGGAATAAACAGAGAGCAGAGGAAGGGTTTGAAGGGGAAGGGAGGAGGCCTCTGGACTAAAAGCAAAAAATTACAGGAAAAATAACTTGATCAGATGGTCTCCTGGGGACTTGGGGCCCTAAAATTCCACTGACCTCGACATATAGACAAGCAAAAAAGCCAAACCATCAGAGAGACCTCAAAGATCTACACTTGACAGGCTGTGATCACTAGTCCACGGACATCAGCTGGCTTTACAAACCACTGTCACCAGGAGTAGATGGCAAATTCCCCTCTATTTTATGGAAAACTCCACACTGCTGTAGCCCCGTCTTTCCAGGTGCCCCACAAACTTCCCAGAGCTTGGGAGAAAAGTAACATTTCTGCTTCCCTTTTCTTGTGAAAAACAGCACAGGAATTCAATTGGCAGGTAAACACAGCAAAGTCTGTGTGTTTGGGTTGTCACACAAAGGATTAACTCATGGGCTTCACAGCTGAGGACCAGGTGCACAGGGATTCCAGACCTTATTTAGGTACCACCAAAATCAATGTCATGTATCTCAGACTAGAGTGGCTTGGGCGAGGTCATGCACAGAACTTAAACAGAACTCACGCCATGGAAGTCACCAGAAATAATTTGTGGAGAACCCACAGAGGACCTAAAAGGGAGAATAAAATCCACTCTCCCTCTCAGCTCTAAAATACTTTGTATTAATCAAACCCTGTTCTGTTCTAAAACACCAACCCAGCCAAGCAGTTGGATCTCAAGCCTTGCCCTTTTCTCATTAGCAGAAATTAGCACCACCACAACATTCAGCTCCAGTCTCCCAGCAGATGGGACTGAGCTGTGCACTTGCTCCTCCCTTGTGCTGCCCATTCCAAGCCCTCTCTTTTTGGAGCCACTCCCAGCCACCAACAACTGCATAGTACACAATGATCCCACATCCTGGTGGGATCACAGAATCACAGAATTATTTAGGCTGGAAAAGACCTCCCATGTCATCAAGTCCATCCTGTGCCTGATGCCCACCTTGTCACCTAGTAAAGAGCACTGAGTGCCATGTCCAGTCATGCCTTGGACACCTCCAGGGATGGGGACTCCAAACCTCCCTGTGCAGCCCCTTCCAATGCCTGATCACACTTTCCAGAAAGATGGACACTCCTTGGCTATTGTTAGGCTAACTGGATGACCAGCAGTCTAAGGCTCCTCATCTCTTTCCCACTGCCCAGAAATTCTTTTATTGACCTCTTTCATTCCAGGTGATTATTCCACCCATGTCAGTCCGTCACTGCCTTCCATAAAGTTTGCCAAGATCAAAGCAGCAATCTTTGGGGCTCAGAGGAAAATCCAAGCCATCTCTTGTTTTGAACTTTTTGTTTATTTTGTACAAGTTTTATGAGGCAACAATCTGAACATCTGGATAGTTAGTGCAAGTCCAGGCCATTTCACTGCACACCTCAACATCTTCCACCTCCTTAAGGAGGGAGACATCAGAAGACCTGCAGGTACTGGCTTTGGGCATTGGCTGATTGTTTTATCACTACAATTCCCCATCCATATTGCAGTGAGGTCCACAGACCTTGCCAAGAGGGCATAATATCATCCTAGGCCAGCTACTGCTGCTTTACTTGCAACATCAAAGAAAATCCCTGCCCCAGAAAACCAAAGAAATGCTCCAGGGACAAGGCAGTGGAAACACAAAACCCGGAGTGACCTGTTGTGGTCACACAGGGAGGTAGTGGCCAAGGGAGGGAAACATCCAGGGGTCCCCTCAGGGGTCCCCCATCTCCTGGGATGAATTCCAGTCCCCAACATCAGCTTTTTGCTACCTGGCCTTACGTTACATCCACCACAAGCTGACCTGTCTGTAGATACCTGCTCTGCAGCAAGTGTGGAGATCAGCAGCATTCCCAGATGCTCGTAAGACCTGACCAATACCAGCATCCAGGAGGAATCATAAAGGAGTTTGAATTGGAAGTGACATTCAAAGACCACCTAATTCAACCTCCTGCCATGAACAGGGACATCTTCAATGAGATCAGGTTGCTGAGAGCCCCTGGCCTTCAATGTTTCCAGGGATGGAGCACCCATTAGCTCTCTGGGCAACCCGTTTTACCAGCCTTATTGTAAAACCCTTCATCCTTAGATGTAGTTTAAATGGTCTGTCATTTAGTTTAAAATCACTACCCCTTGCCCTATTGTGATAGGCCCTGCTAAGGACTGTGCCCAACTTTCCTGTAGCCCCTTTAGGCCCTGAAAGGGGCTAAGGTCTCCCTGGAACCTTTTCATCTGCAGGCTGAACAACCCCAACACTCTCAGCATTTCCTCATGGGAGAGGGGCTCTATCTTATCTACAGTCCCCTGCAAGCCAAGGTGATCTCAGCAAGCTCCAGCATGTGGCAGAGGGACGTATAACGGTCTGTGCTCTGGGACAGTTGTCCAACATGAATAACAAAGTGTGTACAAGCCTGTTTGTGTGTGCCTTTGTGATTGTGTGGGCACATACTGTGCAACCATCTCCTCCCAGACTCGTACATGCATCTTCCCATCTCCTCCAACACCAAGCACAGCCCTGTCTGGATGTAAATCCACACCGACTCCAACACCTTCATCACTCATCTCTGTCCTTCTGCCTTCCCATTTGGGCACCACAGAATGGGAAACAGCCTTGCAATAATGATTATAATTACAGCTTTGTAGGTCTTAAATGTAGCCAAGAAAGATGCACCTCCTCTTCATGACATTTCCAGTATGACATATCACAACAAATGGCCCAAAGGAAGTCTGTGGAGCTGGACATAAAAGTTTTAATGTGCTCATGATAAAGTTTCTTAGTACTTACAGTTCACTGTCAAAAAACTGGGCTGCTTCCTCATGCTTGCATCACTACCCAGGCATGCATTCTCAACTGTTTTATGCCAGGAGTTCTGCAAAATCCACCTGCTCTTTGGAGTATTTATGACTTTTCACTAAAAGAGGGCTATGTTCCTTTTCTGTTCCATTTAAAATAAAATAAAAAATTAGAGAGTAGACAGGCAGCTACGAATTTCTGAGGTTTGAGAGCCCATAATCAGAGATGAAATCACCCAAAATAGAAGGAAACAACCCGGAAACAAGGCCCCTGAACTGTTTCCCATTCATTTTTAGCAGGCAAACCAGGTGACCAGAGCAACTGCTATTTACCCTCTGAGTCACGGGAAACAGCACCCAAAACAGAAGCCTTGCAAGACTGACTAAAAAAAAAAAAAAATTATACAGACAATTTGAGGCAAGTCTCAGGGCTTGCAAACTCCCTGTGAAGTCCAGGCTTTGGATAACGAGGAGCTCTAGGGCTGAGGTCAGGCTGCTTCCGAGCACCTGCACTTAGCCATGCATCATTGACCGAATTCTGCTTGAGGCATCAAAGCCCCACAGACGTCACCGGCTGCACAGTCTGGCCCAGTAACCCGTAATTTCTCTGTAATCAGAAGCAACAGGGTGAGAGTTTTAGTGGCCATACATAATTCATGTCTCCTGGCATGGCTGGGGAAGCGGGAGTTGAGCATCACAGCTGGCAGCACCACCCAAGTAATGGGACACCCCAATATCCAAGGATGAGCTCCAAGTGCCCTGTAGCATCCCAAAGGAAATTGGGAGAATGTGATCCCCTCCCTTCCTGCTCCCCCACAGCATATCCCAGCTTTTTTTCCCCACATTCCCCATGCAGCAGTAACACATGGATAGTTTCACTGTGGCTGCTACCAACATGCTTGTGGGTATCTGCTGCTCCTCAGCATGGACGAGGGCTGAGCATCCTGCTCCCACACACAGCCCCTCTGTCATGGAGAATGAAAAAGGCCAATTGAGTAGTTGATCAGCTGTAAGCACCATTCAGTACTCCAGGTATGACACACCTCACACTCTCAAGGTCTCTGTGGTAGCTGCAAAACACCCTATGGAGGTGCTCCCTTGCAGGCTGTTGCTGCTGCGTTCCTTCCCACTTCTACTGCTGGTCCACCATCGACCTCACCATCACCATCATAGCTAGTTTACTGCTATCCAACCTCCAGTATGCACTGCTAGACACCAGATCCAGCCCTCACTCCAGCTGTGACATCCCCCTCCTTATCCCCACACCCAGGGAAGCTGCTTTTATTCCACTTTTCCCTTTATATTCCCCTGTGTGTTCTTCCCCAGCCCACTCTGATCCCTCCCATCCCCTGCTCTTGGTTTTGGACATCCCCAGAAACCCCTGAGGGCAAAACTTATACGAAGGTTTACACTATTCCAAAATGCTCTTTTCCCTAAAACTGTAATAAACTCACTCCACCAAGGGCAATCATGGCCTTTAGCTCATGAGGGTTTCCAGAAAGAGGAACCTCGTGGGTAGGTTTCACATCAGAGTCAAGGCTCTACCAGGTCCCTTCCATATGGAGAATGTCAAATCCACTGGCACAAGACCCAAATTGGGAACACCTACCAGGGACTCCCTCCTCTGTTTTGTATCAAAAAGACACAGGACTGAGACCAGAAATCATTCAGGTGCACCTATCCAGGACACCAACCATTATTCCATCAGGTCACGCTTGGTGAAGCAGCAGCAGCTGCTCCTTTAAAAGATCCCTGTTCCCCTAAGCCAAGGATGCTCGTTGTGGCAGCTGCAACCCCAGCAGCAGGAACCTTCTGCTGGAAAAGTGCAGCCAGTAAAACTTCCCAAAAATGAGGGTTAGGTCCTGCTGCAGCCAAAATATCTGAGGAGGAGGGCTCTCTATTCGGCACAGTGGATCCTGATCACATAAATATCAGCCCTGATTGAACTGCACAGGGCATGACATTTACCACCAGGATGTAACCTTTGCATACATCTCCTTCAAGTGATTAGTGCTGAGCACACCCCGTGCCATTTAGCCATCACTGCTGAATGATAATCAGATTAAATCATGACAGAGTTGACAAAAAAATGTGCTAACAGAGTACATGGAGAGCACCAGCCAGCGCTTCCCATTCTGACCATGAGCCAAGAGCAGTGGTGGGAGCAAGAAGAGCATCAGCATTTGAGGTTGCCTAAGCAGGGCAGACCAGGCAGTCAATGAGTGATGTCTGCTACTGAAAATCCTTCCAAAAAATAAGGGAAAACTCTTCTGAAAAGCACCTTAAGTCAGCAGACAGCAAGCAGAAGAGACAAGGGCAGAAGGCACAAATTGAGACCCATTGGAAAATCTCTGTGAGAACTGGTTTCCTACAGAAAACAGGATCTCTATCAACAGTCCCCTTTGCACTGAGAGCTTAAAGTGCTGCTCAGGAGAACTCTTTTCAAAAATTTCACTCTAAATTTGAGGTTTGCTGTTGGAGAGGAAGATTAATGTACCCCAAGCCTTGCTAAGGCTCAGAGGACGGAAAATGAGAGCCTTCCCAGGCCACCAGCAATATCACTTGCTTCTTCCCTGTCTCTGTTCTGAACCTGTGCAGCCTGGCAGGTATCACACACTTCAATCCCCCTCCCATTTACCCAAGGTGCAGCAAAGAGTGAGCCCCATGCATCGACCAGGGTGCAAGACCCTGGAATGATCTTGGTCAGACCATATGTCATTCCTCGTGCTGTTTGCATACATGATGGATGGAGATCCAAGGAGAAGAGGATTTCAGAGGGAAAAACTCAGTTACAGCTGCTCAGCTTGAATAATCTTCACTGCCACTGTCACGAGCCAAGGACTACCTCTAGCCACCACTAGCTCTTCCCCTGCACATTCCTCCTCAGTCTAAAGATCAGACAGACACAAACACCTCTGGCTCCCCAGCAAAGTCAGGAACTTTGGGAAGTGCATCACGCAGCAACGCCTCCAAAAAACCCATGTCCTTCACCCCACTCCATGTCCTGGGATACAAGCAGCCAAAATGCACAAAACACAGCCTCATGTCTCAAAAACACACCATTACCTAAACCCTCCATCCCCTTCCCACACACAGAGCAGATCACAGACATCACTCTTCACTGCACATTTGGTACTGGGCTATAAGGGGTTAAACTTTATGTGCTCAAAAACAACATTATCAACCCAAAAAAGGAGGCAGAAGGGTGGGACAACATGCCCTACCCCAAGCTCTCCACTCCTATATTCAGGGAGATCTCACCTGAATTCTTATATAAACCTAACCAAGCTCCCAGGCATGCCAAGAAAATGAAAACAAAAACTAAGAAAGTGAAAATAAAACCTAAGGAAATTAAAATTAAATCTGACCAAAAAAAAAAAAAGAAAATTAAAACAAAAACTACCTCCTGCAATCTGATGGTCCCTGGATCAGTTGCTGTATGTCCTCACGAGTTTTTGGGGAGGACACCTCCACACCAGGAAATAATCAACCGTATCAAAATGACTGCACCCCATCTTCTGCCTGCAAGAGCTCCAGCTGGTGGGATTTTTTCCTACAGCAGTTTGACTCAGAGGTCTGGCCAGACTCACAGCTCTCAAATTCGTTTAATAAATCATCTCCTAACCCCGCCCAGAAGCAAAAGGCAAATCTGTGTCTCCCAGGCACCTCCTCATTGGACTAACATGCCTCTTGCTAATGACCCTGCGAGGAATAGCACGGCTCGAGTGACGTGTTTATGAAGATAAATATTTTAACTTCACAGTTAGTGCTGTAAACTCGTTCCAGCCGGAGAGTCTCTTAAGTTGGTTCCAAGAGAAAATGCCTTGATAATTAATTTATTTTTTTTTTCCAAAAGGCTATGAAATATTAATTGCAGTGAAATACGTAGCATGTCTTTCAGGTGCAATTAGTAGCCGCTGGTGGATGGAAAAAAACCTGGCTGGTGAAGCCCAGGGAAGGGATGAGAGTGATTTCTCCCCTCGGCAGAGGGAATGCAGTGCTCTGCCCTATCTAATCTCACTATAGCAACGGGAAGACCTTGGCAACCCTGATCTTTACAGTTATTAAGATGGGAGCGGGAAGAGTCGGGAGCACAGTGCTGAGGGATGCTCAGCCAAGAGGCTGACTACTGAGGACATAAAGCATCCTGTCTCTCTCAGTGGGGGATGGAGAGTCTGTCAAGCTCTCAGGGAGGGGACAGTAGCCCAAAACTTTCTTGTGGTGGTTTTTTATGCCAAAGGGGAGACATGCATCTCCCCACTACACCCGGGAGAAGGATGTCCAAGTTCTTCTGCTTGGAACCTGCTGGAGCAGGTCCAGAGGAGGCTACAGAGATGCTCTGAGGGCTGGAGCCCCTCTGCTCTGGAGCCAGTCTGGGAAAGCTGGGGGGTTCACCTGGAGAAGAGAAGGCTCCAGGGACACCTGAGAGCCCCTGCCTGTGCCTAAAGGGGCTTACAACAAAGACAGGGTTGAGATTTTTAGCAGGGCCAACTGCAAAAGAACAAGGGGTGATAGTTTTAAACGTAGAAGGGGTATGTTTAGACTAAACAGAAGGGATATTTTTATGCTGAGGGTGATGAGGCACAGGTTGCCCAGAGAAGTCATGGCTGCCCCATCCCTGGAAACATTCAAGGTCAGGCTGGATGAGGCTCTGAGCAACCTGATCTAGTTCAAGATGTGCCTCCTCATTGGAGGGGGTTGGAGTAGATGACCTCCCAACTCAAACCCTTCTATGGTTCAATTCCCCAAAAGTTACAAAAAGGAGATGCTGCTGTCAGGACCTGCAGCCAGACACTCACCCTCAGCCCCCTGACCTCAGCCCCCCAGATTCAGCCATGAGGACGTGCCTAGACAGGATGGGGGCAAGGAGCCTCCCCCTTAACTATCACCCAGCCTGGGGCTGGCAGGGACCTGCCCCACTGCCACCTCGGCACTGCCTCCAGAGATTGCTCACTTTCGGCTCCTGCCAGGATGATTCACCCACAAATGCAAAGGCACAAAGTGCTCAGATCAGTTTATTGCAAAATACTGCATCTTGGTGACTGCCTGGCACAGAGCCACTTCAGTCCTGGACTCCCAGACAGCGGGGACAGCCCCAGGGTTAACTTGGCTGCGCTTTAGCTCCTGGCCAAAGCTTGGTCCCACCTGGACAGAGCAGAGAGCTGCAAGACAGGGGCAGTTCACTAAGAACTTAATCAAAGTCCTGCACCACCCTTTAAAGTAGGCTCTGCAAAGCCAGACCCCACAGCTCACAGACCAGCCCTGAACATTGCCCACCCACCCTGTTTCACCATTTCACCATGACAGACACTCACCAGAACAGGCAACTGACTCAGGGAGGACTGGCTGGGGACCCTCCAGTGATAAATTGCTACTACTACCATCCACATTGCTAGTAGAATAGTAACAATCCATAATAAACTTCAAGGTAGCATGAGTCAGTCTTTTTGGTGGCAGAAGATGTGTTTGTCTCTAGCATTGCTCTTCTTGGCACTTCGAAGTCCTGAGATCACTTTCCTCCTGCTGCTTGCTCTACTATCAATTTCCACACAAATTCAGCTGTTTCTTTCCTTCCAGCAACTGGATCACCCCAAAGTTTCTTCACCAGGCTCTGAAACACTGCTCCACAATCCCACCCTACACAGGTGCACGTCCCCAGATCACAGTGGCTGGTACAGCCCTTGCCGTCCATGTTCCTTCTGCTCCCCACCAAGACCTTCCTCACCTCCAAAGTCCTCAGCTGACTCTCAACCACTCTCCTCATGATCCCAGTGTTACCTTCTCCAGAACTTTACCGGCATTACAATATAAAGTAGACAATTCAGCCAATTCCAGATGGAATTAGCTGTTGATGGCCTTTTTTTTTCGTCCCAAGAAGAGAGGAAGCCATCACCACTTTACTTAGCTCTTTTGGGTGAAAAACATCAGGGTAGACAGTGTTAAAATATCATTAAAAATGTCAGAGCAGCATGAAAAAATGTTAGATTAGACAAAGTAACTGGAATTTCATTCAGAAAGGGAACAGGTGTAAAATCTACCATCTCCACCCTTCAGTCAGCTCATCAGATCCTGTATATTAGCCAAGCTCCATGAGGCTCTGCTGACAGTCATCCATCTGGATGGATCTAAGCCCTCAGGACTCTTCTGAGTGTTCAACAGTGGTTTTGCTTGCCTCTATTTTTTTTATTTTTGACTGGGCTGGAAAGTACCTCAATCAAAACACAAGGTGCCCTTTAGTGCACATTAAAACCAAAAGGTATCACAGATGAATGTGAAGATTATAATAATTTGGCCTCAGCTGGTCAAAAGCAGCACACTGCCACCCTCCCTTTGTCCCCTCCATCCAGGCAGGGATCACGGCTTGCCAGCCAGCTGCCAGACCCTGTGCCAGCTGTCCCAGCAGAGGGAATTTGGGGGATGCTGCCGGGCAGAATGGAGGCAGTAAATCAACATACAGCGAGACAGTGTGTCATCCCAAGAGCCCGTTTCGGCCTCAGACTCCCGCCAGCACTAGATACCAGGAGGCTCTTTATCTTGTCACTGGTGACTAAGAGCATCCACAGCATGATGGTACCACAAAAATATAGGTGACGGGAAATGGCCCTTTTCCAAGGAGGATGGATCTCTTATTACGTTCTGTTTATCTCCCATATTACTAAAGAGAAAGCCATGAAGCAGGCGATCCTTTCAGGTTCTCTGAATCCACTTAGATTTTATCTGTGGTGCTGGAGCTTTCCAGGAATGAAATAGCTGCAAGACACAATGTGGATGAAACGAAATCAAATGGAGAGTCTCCAACATGAAAGGCAAACTAAAAGGATGACAGCACTAGTTATACGGAAGGAGAAATAAGGAGGAAAGGAAATTAAAAGCAATTAAAGGGAATTAATTAGAAGGTATGATGGAACTATGAAAGAGGAAAAACAGCTATGCAGAGTTCACTAAATATCCCAAACTTTTAATTGTCGCACCTGTAACTGCAAGCCCTGGAGGTTCAAAATCCCTCTGGCAGTTTCCAAATAAAAAAAAAATTCCCATGGCTTAAACAAATTACTTCTTTGCCTCTAAGTCTGAATGGCAGACAAGATTCTGAGCTGCTTCTCCAAACCATGCAGGTAGAAGTGCATTCTGCTCTCTCCTTCAGTCCACCAACAAAAGGGGACAAACCACACCAGCACATGATACCAGGACTTGGGGCTTAAAGTAGGGTTGATGATGTTGTCCCAAGCATTAAGCTGAGTTATTTTTACCTATCCAATGTTCCTGGTAGAGTTTCCACAGGGCCCCAGGGTTGTGGGGCCACTGTCTGTGCTTGAAGTCACCAGGATGAGACAAGCTGCTGAGTTAGTCCTGGGGGAGATGGCTGTCAGCTGGGGCATCTCACCTTCACTGAAATGCACTGCCTGCATTTTCCGCTAAAATGTAACAGTCCTTTTCATGGGATCCCAGAATGCTTTAGGTTGGAAGGGACCTTAAAGCTCCTCTCAGTCCACTCACCTGCCACAGCCAGGGATGCTTGCCACTAGACCAGGTTGATCCAAGCCCCATCTAACCTGGCCTTGGACACTTACAGAGATCCAGGGGCAGCCACAGCTTCTCTGCCCAACCTGTGCCAGGGTCTCACCACCCTCACAGACAAGAATCTCTTCCCAATCTCTAATCTAAATTTCCCCTCTGTCAGTTTAAAACCTGTTTGTCATCCCCAGTTCTGAATGTGAATGACATTCTAAATCAAAACATTGCCATGAAAACGGCTGTAAAAAGCAGGAGCCCCTGGTCTTTCCAGACCTTCCCTCTGCCAACTGCCTTTGTTTTAACCCTGAGAAGTAAGAAAGTTTCCCCTGGAGATCAAAAAGTCCTTTATTAAGGGAATAGTTTTGATGGCTGGGAGGAACGACAAGAGGTCATAAAAAAAGCAGGCAGACACTGTTTGTCTTGGCCTCCTGGATGTGTATTATTTTCCTGGGATGCAAGCTCCAGCCCCACGCTGAACGCAAGGATGCATGAAACAGAGACAGGGCTGCCTTGCCAACGTGGAGTTTGTTTCGGAAGAAACTCACCCAGCATTTCCGTGCAGGAAGGAGACAGTGGGGCTGCAAAGTCAGAGCTGCTGGATGGTGCTTGGAAAGCAGCAGCCAAATCCTTCATGCTTGGGGTGCACGCACAGAGGCCATGCAGCACCCCAAAAAATCCATATGGGTAGATGGGCAAAGTCTAAAGGTCCTTATGGCCTTCCCATGTTTTCCACCCATCCATCCATGCTCAACTCCATCAGCTGCAAGGCAGGTCATGTATAGGGATAGAGGGACTGTGCAAAAGGCTGTCTCCATCCCCTACACCAGCCCTGTTATCTCCACCTCCCCTGCCCTGGCCACCACTCCCCATTTCTGTCCTTAGAGACCCATAAGGCCCTGATTGTGTTTAATTAAGTCACCCCACACTGATTTACACAACAATAATTTTGTTTCCAAACATGCCAGCTTCAGGCAGCTTGCTCCAGTAACAGAACCACACTGCTCCAGTGAAAAGGAGAACTTCATTATCACTTACCCATTACAATTAAGAATTAAAAATATAGCTTCTTTCTTTTAAAGGCACAGCTAATGTGACACAAAAATCCACTCATTTTCAACTCAAGTCCAGGGAGCAACGTTTGGTTTGGTTTTATTTTTTGCCTGAAAGACAGACTGTTTCATGCTTTGAAGTTAATTGTAATTACTTTGCTTTATACATCACTTGCTCAGGAAGTTATGAGCCTCCCAGATCTCCTTGGTTTACTTGGGACCAAGGTTTGAAAGTCACAGCTGTCTCAGGCCCAGCTTCCATTAGGGAGATTAATCTTCCCTGAGATGTGTCTATGGGAAGCTCTGAATCACAGGGCTGGATCCTGCTGTCGGTTACGTGGCATTAAAAGAATGGCAAGAAGGGGAGGAAAAGCAAAGCTGGGCTGGACTGGTGAGCATCAAACCTCCTGCTGTGGGACTGGACAGGGATGTTTGGGACATTTGAGGAGAACATTTTTGCCCCATGTAGCAAAGCAGAGCCCTGCTCCGGTGCTGGATATGTCAGCCACCAGGGCAAGTCAATAAAATTAATAGCAATAATCAAAGTGTATTTGGAAAAATCAAAGCAGTATCAACCAGCAGTCATGCCCACGTGATGGAATGGGAAAGCTTCAGCTGCTGGCCTCTGATGAAGCTCATGGAGTTCCATTGCTGCTCTGGGGTGTGCCATGGCATGTATGCCAGCCTCCACCCCCAAGTTAGAGGAACCTCTTATGCCTTGGTGCTAAACAAACTCAAATAACGAAGCAGAGGGAACAGCCCATCCCATGGCAGACACCAGGCACTGCTGGGACAAGCTGCTTGTGAGCAAAACCCTGCAAACAGCCTGCACCTCCTTACCCCACCCAAGCCCTCCCAACTTGTAACCCACACACAGGAGCAAAATAATTTAGCCTTGGGCTTTTACTTAAAAGAGACCACCACTGAATTAGGTCTTGCCATCCTTCCCAAGCACCATATTGAGAACACAGGAGGCATCCACATGGGAGAGATATGTTTAAGCCACCAGACCACAGGCTAATTCAAAGCAAACCCTGAAGAGTCACCAGGTAGTTCTCAGATACTCCTACACACACAGACATCAACAGGACAGAGCGACCTGCCTGGAGGGGCAGGAACTGGAATTGCTCCAAGTAAAGGGCTGCACCCATGGGGTGGTTGGTTTTAAGAGGTACCAGCATGCAAAGCCTCCTGCCTGGCTGTCCTGCTTGCAACATGCAGGTAAATGCAAACAAAAGCAGGTTTTGTACTGGTGCAGAATCTGCTGAGTGGTTTTCTAGGTGCACCTCACAGGTAGAGGATTTTGAGCAATAGCCAACCCAAAAATTCATGAGAGAATTGTGTGTGGTGAGGTTCTGCTGCAGGTTAGTGAAAGGAGAGCATTACCACTGCAACCCCTCATCTGGAACCAGGTGTGGAATGGGCTGGTGGTCTTCAGTCAGCTGCAAGCCACTGCAAGGAGGCTTTGGGGGATGTAATACTTGCTTTGGTTTGGGTTTTCTGCCTGCCAACTCAGGTTGCTTTGTGAATTAGCCCAACTCCTACAAGAACCAGGCCAGGAATTGCAGGGACACAGCTCAGCTGTACCTGCAGCCAACACTGCTGGAGTCAGAAAGCACAAGGAGATGCTCATCTTTAATTTGAGGAACCTGCAACGGACCAACCTTACTTTTTCCTTATAAAAGCAGCAGAAATCAGCTTACAAATTAAAAGGCTGCAGACAATAAGTGATTAGCATACACTTCCCACTGCATGAGGCTATCAGGGCCAAAATAACTATAAACCTCTTTTTTAAAAGTACAGTCTCTACAGAATTATTCTGCCTCAGGCTCCATTGATTTTGCAGCGCCCTGTATTTGTTTCCCAGCTGAGACAGTTGCAAGTTAAGCATTCGATGGTGGTGTTGCTGCTACAGGGGTTGTGCAGCTAAATAATTCAGTAGCCAATTACTGTTTAACAATATCCCTCCCCATCATTCGAGCGTTGATCCATCATCCCAGGCCAAGGGACTCCAGCAAAAAGGAGTCATCGAGAAGCCTCTGTGTGATGTAAAGACATTGACTCACGCACTTCTGTGTAATATACAACTTATTGATCAAAAGACAAGGTATACGACACATTTTATTGCATGCTAAATGAGGGCTGTAATGAATTGCTGCTTGCCTCTAGGTCATTTGTTTGATTGCCACCTAAGCAAACGGGTGAGGGCAAAAGGTCCTGCCTGTGGGATGGGTCCTTGGTGAAATGAGCTGCAGATCAGCTCAAGAAAAATAGAAAGCAGGACAATCTAATGCTCATTCTGTGCCCAGATCAGGAAGTATGGATTTTTGCCTCACCCCCAAAATATACAAGACACAATGGTAGCTGCTGTTTCCACCAACAGCATCAGGGCCACCATACTCCAGCAAGGGCAACCAGAGCTCTCTCCCTCTCACCACGCTCAGAATGTGGTCTTCACACTCTGCTGCAGTGTCTGGGTTGACACTTAAAAATACAGCTGATTTTACTTTTATGGACTCACAGATGCACAGCATGCATGACCAGCTGCCCTTTTGGCTACAAGACAAGGGCTGAACCTGCTCTTCATGGAGAGCATCCCCAGAGCTCACCCAGTCCTCCATCACTGTGGCTCTGCAGGAAAACACGCGTGGTTTTTAAAGATACCCCTTCTGCCTACTTGGTTCCTGCTTTGCACGGCTT
This sequence comes from Hafferia zeledoni, assembly GCA_035583235.1. Taxonomy (NCBI): domain Eukaryota; kingdom Metazoa; phylum Chordata; class Aves; order Passeriformes; family Thamnophilidae; genus Hafferia; species Hafferia zeledoni. The sequence continues at coordinate 70,241,379 of JAWWEV010000095.1, forward strand.
TCTTCTGCACAGCTATAAAAGGGTGTGAGAAAACTTGGAAAGGAAACCCTGGGTGGTACAGAAAACTGGAACAAGGAGCAATCTGTGCCCAGGGCAGGGGAGGGGGTGGCAGAGCCCACACGGTGCCAGGCTGAATGGCTGCCGAGGAGGAAATGACACACCACACTATCCTGCTTTTGTCCAGAGGCAAGACCAAAATGCTCCCGAGGAAAAAGAAAAACCAAAAAGGGATTATTCTGGATTGTGCTGCTCCCTCCTCTCCCCTCCCCACCACCCCCACACAGGCTACAGGTGACTGACTCCACATCCTCGCTCCAGTGGACCGTGGGCCATCGTGATCCAAGCGGCATCTGGTTTGGTTTAGCATCAGGCTTATACTTTTATGCTCCTCGGGTTTCTCCCTGCTTTTTAATTAGGACTCACAGCCACAAACCCGCCTGGCACTGGGTTTGGCTGGCTGGCAGTGCCTGGGTGCAGGAACACCCCGCTCCACTGCTCCCATGGAGAGCTGCCAGGGAACTGCTGTGGGCAGGGAGGAGCAGGCAGTGTCCTCCAGCTCTGCCTGTACACCAGCACACACTGGTGGCTCTCCCCAGACCCCATCTCCCAAAGGGCTGTGACTCCAGCAGGGAGTCACCCAAAAAAAGCAGTCTTAAAAGCTTTTCAGCCTTGTTCCACAGAGAAGCTCAGAAATGTGATGTTTTCCAATCCTCCACTCTTTACCTCTGCAGCACCCCATGAACAGGCTTGTCCCTCCTGCTCCCCCAACACTGGTCCCTCCATCACAACAGCCACACACTGTAATGTTTCCCTAGAGTCCATCACCGGGATGATCCCTTTCCCAAGGGCTTGTCTCCTTCCTCTCCACAGCTGAGGCTCATTCTCAGGTCAGATTTTTCACCTGCAGCTTGTGAACCACCTCCCAAATGCCCACTCCCCCTTTCAAGCCCCACCCCACAGTATCACATTTTTATTTTCAATCTCTCTCTTCTTTCTGTTGTTTTTGTATCTCATCTATCATAACAGGACCAGAACTGACACTTTATTCCTCAGCCAAAATTCTCTCTGTATCTGGGCCACTACACACTTCAGGCATAATGAAAACAAGCAAGGCACAAATGCCATTCTCTTATACATTAAGAAGCCCACTCTGGAATGAACCCAAAAACTCTATCACATATACACTCAGTGATGATATATCTCATTAAAAACAAAATACCCAGAGGAACCCAAGCTAAAACAACTATCCATAGATACAAGTTCTCCTCCTACATCACATGGGCACTTCAAAAGATCAATACTAGGAAGAAATTCTTCCCTGTGAGGGTGGGCAGGCCCTGACACAGGTTGCCCAGAGAAGCTGGGGCTGCCCCATCCCTGGAAGTGTCCAACGCCAGGCTGGACAAGGCCTGGAGCAACCTGGGCTAGTGGAAGGTGTCCCTGCCCACGGCAGGGAGATGGAACTAGATGGTCTTTAAAGGTCCCTTCAATCCAAACCATCCTGGAATTCTATGAAAACAGCTGAAGCAGGATTAAGCAAAAAGATGGATTGGGGAGTGTGGGAGTCAGGGAAGGCAGACAGGAGAGGAACTCCAAATGATTTTCCTCTGTTCTAGTGCAGGAGTTAGAGGGACAGTGTGGTTAGCCTGAACAGAATAAAGAGGTTTTGTCTGAGCAAAGGGGGACTCCCTGGTTTTCCAACATCACAATGGGACCCAAAGGTCTCCTGCTTCAGTTGTCAACACGTCCAAGTTTTGGTCCAGTCTCAGTCCAGGGACTTAGAGCTCATGTTGGAGAAAAGGGTGCAGAAAGACCTGCCCACAGACACATGATTTTGTCTGGAAGCAAAGGACATCTTTACCCAGAGTAATCTCCCTATGCATGGGACCTCCTGTGCCAGGGCAGGACTGCCCATACCTACAGGACAGTACCGGTCATGACTTCCCAGGATTTGCCCCAAACCAGGAGCACACCCTGCCAAGTGCTGGGCACAGAAGGGAAACCATCAAGGCCATCTTCAGCTGGTGCCAAACATCACAGCAACTCTTCAGCTTATCTCAGGGTCTGCTTTCACTCTACAGACACTAGGGCTTCTCTGACAGCACCGGCTATAAAACCCTCTGTCCTCCCCACAGCTGGCTGGGGACCTCAGTAATAAAAGGTGCAACAAAAAAAAAAATTATCAATTGCAGCAGCAACATCCAGGTCATATTTTTCTTCTTCCAAACGTCAGAGCTGCTCCTCTTTAAGGAATTTTTACCTCAACTCACTGAGGCAGGATGGGGCTTTCCCTCCATCTTGCAGAAGAGAGAGACAAGGAGACCATGACACCTCCTGCACCCCACTGACCTACATCCCATCCCTGTCTGCACCCAGCCCCAGCTCCCAGAGCCAGCCAGAAACCTCGGGAAGCATCCAGTTACACATGTCTGTGTTGCACAGCAGCAGCTCCCTGTTAACAGGACTCCAACTAATTCAGCTGTGTCCCCGTGAGCCGTGATAGCTACAGCCGTGATATGACTGGGTGACCTGCCCCAGCCATGGGGGATATGCCTGCAGAAGTGCAACACACCCCTGTGTAGGTGCCCACCTGCTAAAACCCAGCACTTTCCCTTTCATTCCTCTTTCAAATAAGGAATTCCAACCTTTCACATCAAAATAATGAAAGACAAAGCCAGCTCTTCACCCCCACCCTCAGTTTAATATAACCTGGAAGACTGTGGGCCCTGCAAAGCTAAGCAGTGAGCTGGGTGATGGAAATGGTCTGGCTTTTCCCCATGGCATCCATTTTTGTAGGGTTAATGTGCAATCCCACTACTGCCCCCATCTCCACCAGCAAAGAGGACGGTGAGCTGGGAGCAAACACACAGTTTGGGGACTGCTTTTGGTGCCTTAGTCAGGCGTGACTGAACCTCAGTGAGCTACAGCCCTTTTGCAAACCAAAACTAGAGGCAGAAGAGTGTCAGAAATGGTGCAGATCTCAGGTGACATCCCACTGGCCGGCAGAAGGTCACCTCACTGAGTACAAGTCAGCCAGGTAAACCCCAAGCAAAGATGGAAGATCAACCTCTTCCAAGTGGACCCAATCTCAGCCAAGAGGGGCTGCAAAGCTCCACCATGGGGCTCTGCAGTGCTCACCTGGATTGAGGAGGATTCCCTTTTCCTTTTGCCCTCCTGAAGATTCATCTCAAGCACCTCCATCTCCAAAGAAGGGCAAAACCTGACCGCTGTCTCTCCAAAACACAGCAAGTGCCCTTCCCAAACCCAATTACGCAGCAAAGCCACCTACCACAATCCTCTCATCAGCACCCATCTCCCATACAATGAGAAACGCTGTTCCATGCAGATACATCACCTCTTTACATTCTTAATTACTATTGATAACCTATAGGGTTAGCTGGGCAGCTGACCCGCCGTGCCTGCAGCACAGCCTCCTCTTGCTCAGCTGATGAAGCACCTGACCTGGAGGGGGCCAGACAGTGAGCTTTGGCTGTGGGGAGGGAGAAGAAGAGCCCATGCGAAGGTAGGAAAAGGATTACTCTGGCAATGGACTCTGAGGAAGACCCACAACATCCTGTCAAAGTGATGAAGACACTTGAGATGGGAGAGCAGAGCAGAGGAGGACATTCTGATTGTGGAGCACAGCAAAGATAAGAAAGATTTAGCCCTCTGGGTCATCTCAGTCACCTGGGTGTCCCCGGGGACATGAGTCACCAGACACTCATCAGCCACCTCAGCCACCAAAGGCTCCACCAGCCCCAGGGCCAGGGTGATGTGGGGAGCCCTGGGGAAGCACTGAGAGACTGCAAAGAGCCACTGGCCTCAGGGTGCACTGTCTGAACGTTTGTATGTTCAAAACCACATAAAACCACCACGTAATACCAACAAAAATAGCTTAAGAGCAAAAGTGAAACAGAACTGCAAATATAATCGGGGTGAATAGCCCATGCTGAACCCACCAAAGTGACTGCCAAACCCCACAAAGATGTTCCCATGTCCAGGAGCTCTTGGTGGAGCATGAGACAAGGTAGGGGATGCAAGGAAAAGGTGTTCAGCACCATCCAGTGCAGCAGAAAAATGGTTTGTGGGTTGTTTTGGGTATTTTATAAACCACACCTGCACATCGTCCACGCATTCATCCCCCTCCAGACTCATCCACACACTCACCACTTTCAAGCTGCTTCCCAACAAGGACCAAATCAGTTAAGAAAAAGAACAGAGCCCAAGGCAAAATTAGCTTTTTGTCTCCCAAACAGGCAATTATCTCTTGCAAAACTATGCAAGTCTAAAATGCAGGAGAAGCAATAGTAAGCTTTACTAAAACGGTGCCTTTAAAGTACAAATTGTTGCAACATGTGCAAATAACGTGGGGGGTTTGAAGTTATGGAAAACTGGGAGTACTTTTTATTTTATAGGGCTCAGGCATACCAGACTCCAACTGAGATGACCCAAAAAAATCACACCAACAGCTGTGTTACATACAGCACCCTGATTTTAGATAATTCTAGGAGTTAAAATTATCTGTTTCCTCATTCTTCCTGAAGACCCAGAGGTGAGTTCCTCCCAGTGTTTAAAGGGAGCTCATAAAAAAGATAGAAAGTGACTTTTTACATGGGCATGCAGTGATAAGACAAGGGAGAAGTGTTTTAAACTAAGTGGGGAAACTTAGATTAGATGTTTCAAAGAAAGTCTTGGCTGTGAGGGGGGGAAGGCCCTGGCACAGACTGCCCAGAGAGGATGTGGCTGCTCCATCCCTGGAAGTGTCCAAGGCCAGGCTGGACATGGCTTGGGGCAACCTGATCTAGTGGAGGGTCCATGGCAGGGGGAGATGAGACGAACTTTAAGCTCCCTTCCAACCCCAACAGTCATTCAGTGATGATTCTATGATCTTTACGGTTCCTTCCAACCCAAACTATTCTATAGAAGTCATAAAAATGGCATAAAAAAGTAACACAAACTGTGGTGCACAAGTCCATACATACCTGCACAGATGACTGTGCTGAAATGGGATACTCAAGTTGCATCAACATCACAAAAATTAGGTTAATACTGTCATTTTTATATTTTGAAGAGGAACCCTAAAATGATTTATTTCTAACTCAACACTTAATTAATTCACATGTTGATGTTTGTTTAGTGAAGCCTGTCATTATCCTGGGTCACTTTAAATTTAAAACTTGAACCCAGTAAATTCATGCATCATCATATTAATTACATGTTACAGCCTCGTTGTTTGAAGCAGTGGTTGTTAAAAGAAACCCTGGTCCTTTTTTCCTGCTTCCAATTTCACATGGCAACTCTACGCTTCTCAACAGGCTGACCAACAAGTGTTTATCTTCTTGTGGGGAAAACAAACAACTCTAAAAAAGCACATCAGGGATCAATTTAATCAATTCAGAGCATCAGCCAACACCAGCTCTGCACCAATCACAGAATCACAGAGTCACAGAATATCCAGTTGGAAGGGACGCACAAGGGTCATCGAAGTCCAGCTCCCAACCCCGCACAGGACAGCCCCAAGAATCACAATCCTCGGGACAACACCAAAGCCCCCAGTATCAAATTCCAGCCCCCAAAGGAATCTCCAAGGTGCAAACATCAAAAAAAAGGACAATTTGTAAAGGCAAGGCTGACAAGAGAAGCACTTCCATCAGACAGCAATGCAGTAACAGCACTGACTGCAAATCTCCGCTGAGTGACTATCAACAGTCATATTTCTCCTCTCCTCTGTTTAACTGACAATCAAGATGCTTGAAAGTGACGATGGATACCCCAAACCTTTCTTCCAGACTTCAACCTCAAGCTCATTGCTGAGCTAGTTGAGGTCACCATGCTCCTGCCCACCCTCTTCTTGGTTTTACTTTGATCCACCACAGAACAAGGCAATCTAAAAATAAATGCCCCACAGGGATTTATATTTCAAAGTTGCCAGTGGCTTCTCACTCGTGTCCCTGTGCCAAGGTACAACATGCTCTACACAAGGGCTCATCTTCATTGCAGTCATGGAGTTCATCACCTGCCAATTAGTTTGAGGTCCATACATTTGCTAATGCTGATTTGGTTACTGCCATCAGAATTGATCAGCCTTGCAAATCTCCAGGTCTTATGCTAGACAAAGCCTGGGGAAAGGAGAAGGCCAGAGCCAATGAACACATAAAAATGTGATTTCTTTATTAAAATGAAAAAGAAAAAAGCAAGAAATAAACTTTAATACTCCCTCCCCAGCTCCTCCTCTGCTGTGTGTTCTTAGTCATAATGCAAAGAGAAGGTTCTTAGGGTGTTTGAACAGCTCCTGCCAGCAGGAACAGAGACCAAGAAGTCCCAAAGGGCCACCCTGCAGACTGGTGGATCTTGTGGACACTAGACAGAAGATCTGAAAGAAGTAGCAACAACAGGTTTGGAGGCAACACTTTTCTCAGTAAATCCATAACCCATAAGGCTACTTAGGACGTCAGAGTGACCAGCAGGTCAAGGGAGGTGGTTCTCCCCCTCTGCTCCCTCACTTGAGACCCCACCTACAGAGCTGCCCCAGCCCTGGGGAACAACAGCACAAGGATGTGGAGGTGCTGCAGCAAGTCCAGAGGAGGCCATGGAGATGCCCCAGGGCTGGAGCCCCTCTGCTCTGGAAAAGGGCTGGGAGAGCTGGGGGGGTTCACCTAGAGAAGAGAAGGCTCTAGGGAGACCTGAGAATCCCTGCCAGTGCCTAAAGGGGCTCCAGGAGAGCTGGAGAAGGGACCTGGGACAAGGCATGGCAGGATAGGACAAGGGGGAATGGCTTCCCAGTGCCAGAGGGCAGGGTTAGATGGGACACTGGGAAGGAATTCCTGGCTGTGAGGGTGGGGAGGCCCTGGCACAGGTTGGGCAGAGCAGCTGTGGCTGCCCCATCCCTGGAGGTGTCCAAGGCCAGGTTGGACAGGGCTTGGAGCAACCTGGGATAACGGAAGGTGTCCCTGCCAATGGCAGGGGAGTGGAACTGGGTGAGCATGAAGGTCCCTTCCAACATAAACCATCCTATGAGTTTCTAGAGCATCATGCAACCCACAACCCAGGAGGACCCATGTACCTCTTGAGGCTGGTTTGCTGGCAGAGGCAACAACTTTCAGATAAACCAAAGAGCTGGTGGATTCACCCACTGGAGGACATAAAACGTTCAAACCAGGTTCAATACAGGTGTCCTGTCAAATTTCCAATAGGGTTCATCCTATTTGTAGACCCAAATTTTCCCTGTAGCTGCAGCTGGAAGAAGTAATTCTGCATTTCAGGTCCTAAGCTATGGTGTAGCTTTGTTATTAAACAGCTGACAACTGCCTTGAAGCCTGGGAGCAGCATTTTATGTGAATGTGAGAGTTTACAGAACATTTGGGTGTCATTTCTGATGAATGACCCTGCATAAATGTTAGAGCTCCAACCCACTGCTCTTGCAAATACTGTTTCTTTTTTTCCTTATTTATTTGTATTGCAGTAATTCATTCAGGTGCCAACCATGACTGAGGCTATGCCATCAATATGCAGCCTGACAGGAGCAGCAAGAGACAGCACTGGCTCTACAGACCACACAGGAGGACAGGAAGCATCACGGCTGGTGTTGGTGGGGAAGGGATGTAAAGCCAGATGATACCCCCAAATGCCATGGAAAACCTCAGCAAAATGAACAGAAGGAGAACTCTGACTGACAGAGCACCCACCTAAATGATTGATCAGAAGAGGACCTCAGAAGCCCCATCACAAGCACAAAAGGGGGCTCAGACAGTCCTTTCATATTGAGATGAGTGTCTCAATACCTAGATAAGAGTAACTAAAGGCAGCAGTGCAGACTCCTGCAAAGCCAGTCCCAGACCACAAACCCACCAAATTGTTTAGGCTGGAAAAGCCCTCCAAGACCATCATTCCAACCATTCCCCTCAGCACTGCCAGGCCCACCACTAATGCAGGTCCTCAAGTGCCACATCCACCTGGCTTTTAAATCCATCCAGGGAAGGGAACTCCATCACTGCCCTGGGCACCCTGTGCCAACATTTGACAACTTTTTCTGTGAAGAAATTCTCACTAATATCCAATCTAAACCTTCCCTGATCCAACCTAAGGCTATTTCCTCTCATCCTTGTTACTTGTCCAAGCTCTGACAGCATCCCTACCCAGCCCTGGAGACCTGCTTCCCTGCAGGAGCAAGGAGCACATGCTCCAGTACTGGACCAGCAGGGTGAGATGTTATCATGCCATACCTCTTGTCTGCTCCTTAAGTGCCCCAAGGCAGCATGCCAGCCCTGCTGCTGGTGTGCAGTGCAGAAGCAGTGGCTGGACTTGCAATATCCCGGCTCTGGTTCTGGCAAAGTGTGGACCTGCACTATCCTTGGCGAGGACAACATGATGCCCAGAAGCAGGTTGACACGATCCACCAGCCCCACTGGGGATGTGGGCTAACTTCACATCTGTGGCACGGCACTGTGTCACCTCCTCTACCTGTGTCAGGTGTTCATCCCACTGAATGAAGGACCACGTTTGTGGACACCCACCATGGCCATGGGTGACAGCTGATGAAATGTCACCAGGACAGGCTGGACCTCCAAGACATGAGGACTGCCAATATCCTAATCCTGCTCACTTGGAATTGTACCCCAGTCTGCAAAGGCAGCAGGTTGTCCCTGCCTTGTCCTTGACACCTGGACAGACAGTGTCATTCCAACCTTTGAAGTCTTTTTTCTGAGCCCTGCTCTTGGAGCAACTCCCTTTACTCCTGGAGAACCACTGGAGAGGGAAACCCACTGAAAAGCCCCACTGCTCCCCACCTGCCTGCTCCTTCCTCCTCCCCAAAACCCCCACGGAAACCATTTCAGACCAACCAGCTTAGGTAAATAAGGTAAATAAGCCTCCTCCCAATGACAATAATGGAGAACTAAGATCTCATTAAATAAATGAAACAGATTCATGAGAAGAGGGAGTGTTGTTTCTTTGAGCTGGTCATGGTAAGATTAAAGGCAAAGCAAGACCTGGATCCCTTTTCACAGGAGTGCTATAAAACGAGTGGCACAGACCCAGCAAAGCTTAAACACATGGCAGGGCACACCCTTCCCTCCAAACACACCTGAGATTTCTTTTCCCCTTCTCTTTTTCTCTCCCACATCCTCTCTAGGAAAGCCAAACTTCATTCATTACAGAACCAAACTATTTCCTTCTTTATTATCATATTTCCTTTTTTTTTAATAGGCGACCATCTGGGAGTGGGGAGTGGAAAGGAAGCCCTGGAGCTTTTCAGACACAATAAATAAATTAAAAGGGGGAAAAAAGTATGATTAAAACCAAAAATCATAAACAAACAAACCATGTAACCCAGAATAATGACTTCGGGGAAAAGCGCCAAAAAAATTGTATAAGCTTCTGGAGCGTGGCAAGAGGAGAGAACAGAGAGTCCTTGCTGCTGAGGAGAGTGTGCAGCTGCAGTGGGACAGGGGCTGGGACTGCAGAGATACCCTGGGCAAGCCAGGAAGGAGGAGGGTTTTGCATAGATTTAGTTGCCTAAATATGACTTCAGGCACCTGATTCTGGTAACTGCAAAGCATCAGTCTAGGTCAGATCTTTACAATATGGTGTAATTGCCCCTCAGTTCTGTTCAGATGAGACCCCTCCTGGCATCCTGGATCCAGCTCGGGAGTCCTCAGCACAAGAATGTGGAGCTGCTGGAGCAAGTTCAGAGGAGGCCACGGAGATGCTCCAGCCCCTCTGCTCTGGAGCCAGGCTGGGAGAGCTGGGGGGGCTCACCTGGAGAAGAGAAGGCTCCAGGGACACCTAAGAGACCCTGCCAGTGCCTGAAGAGCTCCAGGAGAGCTGGAGAGGGACTGGGGACAAGGCCTGGAGGGACAGGACACAGGGAATGGCTTCCCAGTGCCAGAGAACAGGGTTAGATGGGATATTGGGAAGGAACTGTTGGATGTGCGGGTGGTGAGGCCCTGGCACAGGCTGGGCAGAAGAGAAGCTATGGCTGCCCCTGGATCCCTGGAAGTGTCCAAGGCCAGGCTGGACGGGGCTCGGAGCAACCTGGTCTAGTGGAAGGTGTCCTTGCCCATGGCAGGGCTTTGGACAGGATCCATCTGTACTGGTCCTGGGGATTGCCTTAACGCATGTGCAGAGCCTTGCACTTGGCCTTGCTGAACCTCATGAGGTTCCCTTGGGCCCACTTCTCAAGCTTGTCCAGCTCCCCCTGGATGGCATTCCATCCCTCAGGCACATCAATGGCACTCAGCTCAATGCCATCTGCAAATACAAACCCCTCTGAGCCATTCTTGTTCTACAGCTTCATCGTTTTCGTCAGCAGCATGCAATATTCTGCAGGGCTGACAAACGGGGGGCACACAGGGTGGACAGCACCACCCAGAACCAAGCTGATGTTTTTCTGAAAAACAGGGAACACAGAGGGATGCACCTACTGCTCCTGTCCTAGGAGGGAAGGATTTTGCAGAGGGGTGTTTTGCAGTCATGGGTGTCCACCTCGATGCAACACTGTTAAAAGTAACAGAGTGACAGAAAAAAACTGTGTTGAGGAGGAGAGGGACAGTGTGCAGCATTGAGATAGGGCCTGGAGAAAATGGGGCAGCACAGGCAGCCACACTAAGACACTGACACTGCAGCACAGAAGATAAATGACTGGCCCACGGCCACACAGCAAGGCAGTGTCCCCTCTACGTGACTTTCAATCCCTGCTCCAGCACAGGATTGCTAAGGGATCCTTCAACAAAATGTTGTATTGGCTTCAAAATCATGTGATTTATTTTACACCCATTCACACTCACATATATAAATGTACCTTTTTTTCTTTCTTTCTCCTCTGCCCTAACACACTCAAAACCTCTCTGAACAACCAGAAAAACTAAAAACTTTCTATTTCCCCACTAAAGAAGAACTCATAGGGGTTAACTTGACTCCAGGAGCTGGGGCTTCCCATGAAGAAGGATGCTGCCAACAGTTCCACCTGGCAAATCAGTGTCTGTATTTACAATTGCATGCCTGGAAATACTGCAAATATTTCCTAGAAGCTATAAACCCCATCCCAACAATTGCAACGGGAGCGCGGATAAATTAGCTGAAGCCTGTCATTCGGTCAAGTCACGCTGGAAGAGATCCATCCAGGTAATCCATCTTTCTGTTGTGTTATACAATGACACAGTAATGGTCAGCCCAGAGGGATTTCCTTCAGGAAAACTCAACTGTTACTAAAATGGTAAGTTAATACCGAGCAAGAACTCAGCCATCATTAGACCGAAGGATAGGCACAACAGGAAATAAAATATTACAGATACCCATTCAAATATTTTTATTTACCAGAGCAGGAATAAATAGACCTATCTGCAGGCTGCAAAGAGAGGGGGCTGGGATTAAAAGAAAAGAAAAAACAACCTGCACATATTGATTCCATCTTTGCCATTTTTCCTAATAAATAGCCCGGTACGGCTGTGCTGATGGTAGCTGGGGTGGAGGAGGGCATGCTGCCCAGATCTCGCAGGGACACGGGACACAAATCCAAGCTCAGGCTCTGCCCTTTTGTGTTGATTAAAAAAAAAAAATCTAAGAAGAAAGGAAGAAAGCAAGAAAAGTTATGTGGCTAATAAAGGGCTCTATTGTGCCATCAATTTTTTAAGCTTTAATGATTTCGGGAGGAAGTTCAGCTCAGCAATCAATAGCACAATATGGGCAGGAGGGCTTGGAGGAAATTCAGTGCTGGAGCTGCGGGGATGGCTGGTGGAAAGGGGGGGTGCAGAGGAAGGGGGTTCCCTTCGCTTAAGGCAGAGGGACCCCGCACAGGCTGGGGACCCCTGTCCTGCACAGATCCCCATCCTGTTCAGCCAGCATGGTGCGAGCTCCCCCTCCTGCCACACAGTGTGTGTGGCCAGGGGACAGCGGGGACATTTTGGGGATGCCAGGACTGCTGCCATGGTGAGGGAGGTGGCAAGGTGCCCACACCAGCTGGGCTGCTCGCCCCATGCTCCCCACACCCGGGATCAGCACATCTAGGGACGCTCACACCACACTGTGCACATCCCAGGGATGTTCACCCCACACTGGACATATCCCAGGGATGCTCGCCCCACACCTGGGATGAGCTCATCCCATGGATGATCACCCCACATTCCCAGAATCTGAGTTTAGAACAACCCAGAGAGGCTCACTCTGTGCTGAGCACATCCCAGGGTTGATTGTCCCAGGCTCCCCAAACCCCAGAGCTGAGCACATCCCAGGGATGGTCACCCCACACTGGGCACAGCCCAGGGACAGCCACCCCACACTCACCTCATCTGGGCTTAGCACAGCCCAGGGATGCTCTCCCCTGGCTGAGCACATCCCTGAGATCCTCCCCCCGCACTGTACCCATCCTGAGAATGCTCACTGCGCAATCCCCACACCTGGGCTGTGCACGTCCCAGGGATGCTCCCCCACATTCCCATGCTGGAGCTAATGCCATCCCAAGGATGCTCGCCCCACACTGGGCACATCCCAGAGATACTCACCCCACACTCCCCACACCAGGGCTGAGCCCATCCCAGGGATACTTGCCCCCAGGCCCGCCAGTCCCTGAGCGCTGCATCCCCCCATCCCTTCCGCTCCTCCGGGCATCCCCTCTCCCGCCCGCAGCAGGGCACATACCGCATCGCCCAGGCTCGGAGCTGCCGCCGGGATCTAGGGTTATCCGGGGGATGATCCTGCGCCAGGCAAACCTAAGGGACACGATGACACAGCGTGAAGCTCTTCAGAAGCAGCGGGGACAACGCCTCGCCCGAGGTGCCATCCCAACCCTGGGCTGGAGCCACAACCGCCTCCGAGCTCACACGGGCTCGGGCAGCAGCCGGATAAAAACCGGGATAAAAACCCACTGGAGGGCTCTCAACCACTGCGGGGACTCCGAGCCGTCGGGTCCTTGCTCCGCTGCGAGGTGCAGAGGAGAAGGGATGGGAAGGGATGGGATGGGATGGAACGGGACGAGACGGGACGGGACGGGACGGGACAGGACGAGACGGGACGGGACGAGACGAGACGGGACGGGACGAGACGAGACGGGACGAGACGAGACGAGACGGGACGGGACGGGACGGGACGGGACGGGATGGGATGAGACGGGATCACACCGCGCACCCCATCCCTCACTAGAAGTAAAAGCCGATCCTCCGAGTTGATCTCGCACGTCAGTAAGCGCTCCGCGGCGCGAATCGCATCGGCTGCACCGCGAGCGGCCGCGGGCAGCGGGAACTCGGGCAAAAGTTTTGCCACAATCCAACGGGAAACAGTAAAAATTACTGATGGCGAGTAATCCCCACGAAATAATAAAAAATTATACTAATTAATCAATTTAAAATAGTAATTATTAGGACTGCTCGGTAGGAAAAAAGGCGGGGAAATATCCGACCTGGGAGGCGGGAGCGATGCTGCCGCAGCTCGGGGACCCACCGGGAGAACCGGGCACTCTCCGCGGCCACCGGGAGGGACAGAGGGAGGGACGAGAGGGGACGGAGCGGGAGAGAGGAGGGACATCCCTCCCTGTCCACCCTCCTCGGTGAAGGCAGCCGGCGGGGGACTCCGCGCCGCGTCCCCACCCGGGAACCCCGGCAGGGCCGAGAGGGAGGGAACTGAGCATTTCTTAAAATATAAAATAAAGAGAAAAGATAGATAGATAGATAGATAGATAGATAGAGAGATAGATAGATAGATCGATAGATAGATAGATAGATAGATAGAGAGATAGATAGATAGATAGATAGATAG
>JAWWEV010000095.1:70255224-70273430 GCA_035583235.1 Hafferia zeledoni
TAGATAGATAGATAGATAGATAGATAGATAGATAGATAGATAGATAGATAGATAGATAGATAGATAGATAGATAAAGCCAGAACTCACCGTCTAAAACGAATCAGTAGGGAGGGAGCCGCGGGCAGCGCAGCGGGTGGAGCATCGCTCCCGCCGTGGGATGGGATGGGATGGAATGGGATGGGACGGGACGGGATGGGACGGGACGGCACGGGGCGGGGCGGGACAGGACAGCGCGGGGCAGCTCCGCGCACCTCGTTGGTGGGGCTGGCGGCGGACACAGCACCGCGACGGGCACGGCGGCACCGCCCGCCCCGTCCGGCGGCGCTGACCCGCGGCTGCCGGCGGCTCGGCGGCGGTGCCGAGCCAAGGGCCCGGATGTCGGTGGCCCCGCTCCCTCCCCCGCCCGGGGGGGGTGACACGGGTCGGGGGGGTGACACGGGCGGCGGGTCCCGCCCGCCCCGTCGGGGCGCTGCCGCGTGGGACCGCCCGTGCGGGGGGGGCGCTCCCGCCTCCTCCGCCACCCCGGCCCCCCCCGCGAGTTTGACAGGTCCACGCGACCAAACAAACCGCGGCGGATGGGCGGGCGGCGCGGCCAATGGGAGCGGGTGATGGAGAGGCTCGACCAATGGGGGCGCGGTGAGGGCGGGACCGCCGGAGGGGAAAGCGGCGGCGGCGGCGCCCCGAGGTCTCAGTGCCGCCGGACGGGCAGGGGAGGGGGCTGTGTTGTATCGGAGACCCACGGAATGATGTGGTTGAAGGGAACCTTGAAGCCCATCTCATTCCACCCCCGCAGGGACGCCTTCCACTAGCCCACGTTGCTCCAAGCCCCGTCCAACCTGGCCTTGGACACTTCCAGGGATCCAGGGGCACCCACAGCTTCTCTGCCCAACCTGTGCCAGGGCCTGCCCACCCTCACAGACAGGAATTCCTTCCCAATATCCCATCTAATCCTGCCCTCTGGCACTGGCAAGCCATTCCCTGTGTCCTGTCCCTCCATCCCTCGTCCCCAGTCCCTCTCCAGCTCTCCTGGAGCCCCTTTAGGCTCTGGCAGGGTCTCTCAGGTGTCCCTGGAGCCTTCTCTTCTCCAGGTGAGCCCCCCCAGCTCTCCCAGCCTGGCTCCAGAGCAGAGGGGCTCCAGCCCTGGAGCATCTCCATGGCCTCCTCTGGACTCACTCCAGCAGCTCCATGTCCTTCTGCTATTGTTCCCAGAGCTGGATGCAGAATTCCAGGTGGAGTCTCACCTGAGGGGGCAGAGGGGCACAATCCTCCCTTGTCCTGCTGCCCACACTGTGGCATCAGCCCAGGGCATGGAAGGTTTCTGGGTTGGGACATGTCCAACCTCTTCCCCCACCAGCACCCAAAGTCCTTCTCCCAGGGCTGCTCCATCTGCTCATCCCCAGCCTGGATTGATCCTGGGGCTGCCCCAACCCAGGTGTAGCAGCAGAAGTTGGTCTTGTTAAGTCTCATGGCGTTCCCATGGTCCCACTTCCTGTGTCCTGGACTATTTGATAATTTCAGAGAAATAAGTTCTTAGCTCAGGATAAAATAACACAAAGTTATAGATCACAGTGCTTAATCCAGTGTCATCATTCCACTGTGAGACCTCCAGGCCCCCTTCACAGTCAAGGGCATGGTGGAGTGGGGCAAGGCTGATGGCACTGCCCTGGTCCCACAGGGATCCAGCAGCTCTGGATTCTCTCTGCATCCCCTTCCTAATTGTCTCTCTCTGCCTGCATTCTCTGGTGAGAAAAGCAGCTTCCTGAGAGGATCAGATTCCATGTTTGTGGGGATCACAATCTTCAGGTGCCACCTGCCCTGTGTGTTGTCACACCAACATCATCCCTGAAGCCAACCTGATGCTGTCACTGCTCAGCCTCTCAAGGGCTTGGCTGTGAGGGAAGAAAATATGATTTGCAGGGATAATATGCAAAGAATACACCTCGATTCAGTTCATTCCATGGAATTTGGATAGCAAGAAGTCTCCTTTATAGGTTTAATTCTTCAATGGATGCCAGGGGGTTTGGTTGTTTGGTTTTTGGGGTTTTTTTTGGTAAGATGTTTTAGGGTTTTGAGATATTTTTTTAAGTCAGACCTAGCCAACAATCACGATTTTTTTTTTTATTTCTGCTGGTTTCCTACCCTGTCGTCAGGCTTCCATGCTTTCCCACTGGGTCCCCAAGTGCAGTCAGCACGATGCTGAGTCATGGAAGAACATTGTCAGCTTCAATTCTGAGGAGCTGAGACTTCACCCTCCATATCTGCTATTCAGGGAGAGCTTTCCTGTATGCATTTAGAAAGTCTCCAGCCTATTTGCACTATATTTTCTAGGATTTTTATCAAATGTTTTCAATGAAAACACCATTTCAAGATGTCCCTGTAGGATTTGTTACTCTGCAATCCATCTGTTTCAGGTGCAAGTCTGGCATAGAGATCCACTCTGGGATCTCTCATCTAATACCCAGTAAAACCATTGCTAGCAGCTGCCCCCACCTGGGATCTGACTCTGAGTGCCTTAATGAGTAAAAAACCTCAGATTTTGGTTAAATCCTTCACTAGTAGCATGGTTTTTAGATTTAAGGGCTTAAGGGAGGGTTCAAATTAGGACGGATAGGAGCAGCTGCTGGGAGTTTGCTGATGGAGGAATGTATGTTCCTAACAAAAAGCAAAGGCAAGGGATCATTTTCACTCAGAGGAAGGATGCCACCCAGTTACAAAAGTTCTCCATAGAGGACAGAGAGGATTTTATGCCCCCTTTCTGCCCCCTGTGAATCACCCCTAAGCTTTATCTTGTTCTCTAGATCCAGAGTTAGCACCTGATTATTTTTAAAACAACAAGCTTGTGTCAAACACACTGACAGGAACAACGTGATGCTACCTCCTAATCTTCCCTCTACATCTCCTGTCTTCAAAAGTCCATTGAGATGAACACAACATCCAAACCCACGGCAGCCAAAAGCATCTTGAAGAGAGTGAGTGACACAAGACTGACATGTGTTAAGGATTCCCTCATGCCTTCGTCTGGCAAACACTCACCAGCACGGCAGGCAAGAGGCTGTGAGAGATGGGAGGTTTGGACAAGGGTGTCATGAGGAACAAAGTGATTCTTTGGATCTGCTTGTGGTTGTTTTCTCCCTCTGCCCAGCCACAGGAAAACTTGGGATAGGAAAAAAACAATGAAGCTCTTGGCCTGAGATTGGAAATGGATAAAACAGAAATATAACTTTTCCTGTTTCATTTTGCATTTAATTCTCTCATGGTCCTGAGTGCACTGATTGGTTTTAACTTCCCTGACCAACTTCACCTCTATCCATGCACCCTCCACTCATTAGTCCAGAGGCTCTAATTAAGCTCTGAGTGCCTTGCCTGAGCTGCGTTTTAGGACAGCGTTGGGATAGACCTGGACTTTGTGAAATGGCAAGAATAGTACAAAAGATGGATAGATGAAGATGCCGAGGTCGAGATGCCTGGTCCCGGGAATGTTGACTTTTTGCACCGAATTTACAAGAACTATAGTTGCAATTCTTTTTACATGAATGTTTCCCCGGTTTAATGTTTGTTATGACAACATGTCTACCCTTTATATTTTCCCTATAGTAGCCCCTATCCAAGTTCTTCTTCCCATAAACCCCTAGGTTTTTCCTGCGAAGTCTTCCCTGATTAGCCCCAGTTTGCTGCATTGCAGAGGTTTTGCTATATATGCTTATGGTTTAATCCCCGTCTCCCATTGGTCCTTCCTTTGATCCTACATTTGCATAAGTGTTGACCAATGAGAGGCATCCCCCCTCCCAATTTTCTAGAAGGTTCAACCCACACCCTATATAAGTCCTGTGTTCCCCAATAAACTTGGCTTGTCCTGCAGACACCTGGCCTTGAGTGTGGTTCTTCTCAGGGAGCTGCCCCTGGCTTCGAGAGGCAGCTAAAAGAGCTCAAATCACTATAAGCCTACAGCCACAGTGCCTCTCGGAGCTGAAGACCTGCACTCCAATATCGGGAGCAACATCATCCATCGATAGGACAGCTGTAGTCCTGCCTGGAGTCTGTGTCTTGGATCAGCATCATACCTACATTGTGGCCTTGTGTCCAGTCCTGCTCCTGCTGTTTCCAAGTGAATCCTGAACCCAGTTCATCCCCTCACTTTGCCTGGGTCACTCAGTAGTTCCTCTGTACTAACAACTGGCGCTGCCAGTCCTCTTCAGATCCAGTGGGACTACATCCCTGCCTGTGCTGTGCTCATCCTGGGCTCTTGGCTTACCTTCCCATGGCAGGAAGGATCCTTGAACCTGAACGCACCACAGCACCTGGGAATCATGTTACATGAGCACACCACTCCTCGGTCACATTCCCTGCTCTCCAAAGCACACCTGACAGCTCTGGTAGCAGTCAGACTTGGCTTACAGGTTCCAGGAAGATGTGAGTACCCCTGTCTTACTGCCATGTTTGTTCCACTTGTTTTTCAGACGAGTATAGGGTCCCACCACCACTGCCTCGGGAGGAGGAGGCAGTACCCAAATTACCCCCACCAAGGCTTTGGGAAGATCCTGATCCTACCCCCTATAAGCATGCTGAACCTCATCCTTTAGAAAAAATGGAACACTTACATGAATTTATAAAAGAGTGCAATTCTAACATGCACTTTTGGGCCCATGGAAAAAACTTATTAGGGGAGATCATTCTCCCTGCCATTGGGACAACACACGCACTGGACTTGCTCACAAAAATGGGTTGTTGGCTAGACAAGAAAGCTAATGCCACCAGCGAGGTGCTGGAGGAGCTTCTCTTGGACACCCAGACCAATAAAAAGGCTCTTTTGCAGAACAGGGCAGCCATCAATTTCCTGTTATTGGTCAATGGCCACGGTTGCAAGGAATTCGAAGGGTTATGTTGCATGAACTTCTCGGACCATTCCACATCTATTCACGGTCATATGAATCAATTAAAGTCATTAGTTCACCAAATCAGAGAAGATGATGGGTTGAAAATGGAGGATTTATTCAGTTGGTTACCTTTTAAAAGTTTATTGGACACAGTTAAAAAAGTTATAATTTTCTTGCTCATTGCACTGTTCATGATTATCTTGTTCATGTGCATGTTTAAATGCTTTCAAAGTTTCTGAGTTTTTCAGGCTCCCCAGGCCTATCCCATCATACAAGACAAAAAAAGGAGAAGTCAGAATAGACCCTGAATTCGTCAAATGGCAGCAATATTACAAGAGATGGACTGATGAAGACATCGAGGCTGGGGAGCCTGGACCTGTTGATTCAACTGTTTTACAAAAGATTTATAAGGACTCCAATAATTTTACCTCATATATTGGCATGTCCCCTGTTTAATACTGCATGGTCATCAAGTCTCCCATTGTATTTTCCCTATAGTTATTCCTATCCAGGCTATTTTTTCCATAAGCCCCTAGGATTTTTCCCGCCACTCCTTCCCTGATTGGTCTCAGTTTGGTGCAATGCACCAATCTCCCATATATGGTTATGTTTCAATCCCTTGTTTCCCATTGGTCCTTTCCTTGTTCCTCCCCTCTGCTCATGCTCGGACCAATGCGATGCTTCGCCCCTCCCTTTCTCCTCCCCTTCTTCTAGAATAGTCCACCGATCCCTTTATAAGCCGGGCACCCTAATAAACTTCTCTTCTTCCGTGGACTCCTGCCTTTGTGTGGTCGTCTCCTGTTGGGGTATCGGTGCTGCAGGCAGGAGCCTTCCCAGCTTCAAGGGGCTCAGAGCTAAAAGAGCTGTTCTCACTCATGAGCTGTTTCACTGGCCCCTTGGAGCAACACACCCTGCTCCTAATTCTCGGAGCAGTGCACCATCCACTCATAGATATGGAGGTCTGTGGTCAGCTCAAGCACTCTCAGTCATTTCCCAAGAGATTTCTGATGTGTCAAGTTTATTCCCTCCTGAGAGTGGTAACTCTGCTCTGTTAGAGATGACTCAACTCTGGCACCTGCTTGTGATGTGATTGAGTGTGGAAATTGGCAGGAGAGGTTGGGAGCCTTGCCTCATCTTCATGCACATAATCAATAGCAAATCATTACTTAAAAAGTAAAGTGGTTAGTGGTGTTTCTGTAGGGCAAGACATGCCCTGCATTTTCAGTCTTTGATTCGTACTGCTTAACATGCCATGAGATGGAGCTCAGTGAGTGACTCACATTGTGAAAGCTCTCCAGTTAGCTCGTGGTGCTCCCTCTCAGCAAATGTGTCATGGTTGTTTCAGCATGTCTGCGTTTGTTCTCCATCCCAGATCCACAAGCCTTCAAGGCTTTGTTAGGGAAAACCCTAAGCCCAGACATTGGAGGGGTGGCACCAAAGCATGTGTGGGGCTCTTGCCAGAATCAATGAGCTCTCTTGCTTGAATTAGGTCCAGCCTTCATGAGGCAGTGTGTGATACAGCACAATCACCTGCAGACACCAGCCAGCAGCATGGAGAGTTGAAGGAGAAAAGGAGGCTCAGGGGGGACCTTCTCACTCTCTCCAACTTCCTGACAGAACAGTGGAGGCAGGAAGGCTCTGCTTCCAGGGAACAAGGGACAGAAGGAGAGGGAACAGCCTCAAGCTGTGCCAAGGTGGGTTTAGATCGGATCTTAGGGTAGATTTCTTCGCTGAAAGGGTTGTCCAGCCCTGGCACAGCTGCCCAGGGCAGTGGTGGAGTCCCCATCCCTGGAGGGATTTAAAAGCCATGTGGATGTGACACTTGGGGACCTGGATTAGTGGTAGGCTTGGCAGTGCTGGGGGAACAGTTGGAGTCAATTATCTTGGAGGCCATTTCCAACCTAAATGCTTTTGTGATTTTCTGACAGGAAACCCATGGCTCAGGGAGTACAGTCTGTAGCAACCCACTCCATCTTGCAGGAGAAAGGAACCTTGCTTCTAACTTCCATCACGATTCTGTGAGGGTCAGGCCATTCCCATATGAAGAAGATGTCTTACTGAAAGTGTGTTCTCAGAATTAGCATCATCACATCCATTGTGGATACACATCAGTGCTTCCCAAGTGTCAGCCTGTCTAAACATGAGCTGCCTGCCCATGTGCTCCTGCTCCAGCGTGGGATTTAGCGAAGTGGTCCAGTGGTCCTTCTCTTATCATTGCAAGGTTGTTTGCTATACTCCAATAACCTGGTCAATGATTTTGGTCTGCAGCTGCCTCTTCAACAAGCGACAAAACTTCATAGAATTCTTTATTTTGACAGTGAGGATGTGGGGAGTGTTCCTTCACTCTTGCCTCCTGTCCTTCACTTGCACTAACTCTTCCAGCAATCTGACTCTGCTCTGCTTCCCTGGAGCTGTGCTGGGGTTTCTGTCCATTTGGGATGGGGGTGGTCCTTGGAAAAGAGGCAGGAGTTGGGAGGCCCTGGAACAAGTCTGCTTTAGCTTAAAGGAGGACTGCACAGATGACGGGCAGCAACGGATTTGGAGCTTACAAGATCTCCAGTCAGCAATGGCCTAAACTAGCCTGTCTGGGTTTGCAGTGAGACAGAAGCGCTCACATGCTCACTGCATCACAGAATCACAGGATGGTTTCGGTTGGAAGGGACCTTAAAGCTCATCTTGTTCCAGTCCCCTGCCATGGGCAGGGACACCTTCCTAGCCCAGGTTGCTCCAAACCCCGTCCAACCTGGCCTTGGACACTTCCAAGGATGGGTCGGACACAACTTTTCTGGGTAACCTGTGCCAGGGCCTCACCAGCCTCACAGTCAGGAATTTCTTCTTAATATCTAATCTAAATCTCTCCTCTCTGAAGGCCATTAATACTTCTGAGGATGCTGCTCATTTTCTCTGGACTCCTAAACAGAAAGCAGCGACAGAATCCCAGCTGAGCTCCAGAGGAGCATGAAGGGTTACGGACACTTGTGCAGTGACAGGCGGTCCTGGGCAAGGCTGAGCACGTCCTGTGGACCTCAGCCAGCAGGGCTGACCTGATGTAACTGGGAGCTGGCGCTGGATGCTTAACTTCAAATGGCCCAGGGACTGAACAGATGGCTCCTCTTTATTTGCATGCTACTTGGATTTGTGAGTCAAGCAGAAGAATAACTTAATTTTTGACATTTGCTTCTCCTCAGAGCCCGGCACAATTTATGTTATACTGGCATTTGCGTGAAGGATGTTGCTTTAGGCATAAAACCCATCCTGGCTTTAACCCTAAAAGGAGACAAATAGGCAGGAACCATGTTCCTTCCCAGCTCTTTTGTAGGCTCTGCCAAGGGATATCACACTTACACAGTGACCAAAGAATCAGGAGAAAACAGTCATTTGGGGCTTGTGGAAGGAAGGGGCAGGGTTGGAGTTAAACTGGACTGGAAAAATATCTCATTTGTAGGCCTGAAATGAGAGACTGTTTGTGGATGAGGTTTACCTCCTATTAAAAATACCCTTCAAGGCCTGTGCAGTTAGTCTTGAGCGCAGGGGATAAATTTAGTAGAGTCTTGTTCCTGCTGACATAGACTTAAGTGAAAATAATATATATAGCCAGGGCACAACATCTGCAAGCCAATTAAAAACCTGGCTGATCACACCCCAGATGACAGTTGCCATGACTAGTGTGTCTGCATGCCACCCCTTTGAGAGGGAACAAAACAGATCCTGCTTGGCTGTGCCTGCAACAGCTAATGGTGATTATTTGATAGCTCGAGTCCCAGCAGTGTGTCCTCCTTGCCCTAATGGCTGTGCCTTCTGTCCCTGGTAAATTCTGTGTGGTCACATATGTGATACGCAAGGGTTTAACTGTACAGGTCAATAATAAAAGTTACAGGATAAGAAAATAAAGCTCATTTTCTGGTCTGCTTGCAAGGCATGAATTAGCCTGGGTAAGGATGTGCGTGCTTTGACCAATGAAAACACATGTTTTTCAAAGGCTATATTTGAAATACTTAGTGCAAAGAGATGGTCTTTGTTTTCCAGCAGGCAAAGTGCAGTTCCCTTTCACCTGTAGTTTTAAGCAAAACATCAGGTGTTGTTAGCAAAACTGTGAATGGGAGGTAAAGCAGCCAGAGCAGGCAGATCCATGCCCCTGAATTCTGGGGCTATGATGTGTTTTCCAGTTTGCAGCATCTCTTCCATTCACTGTGATCCCCCTCTTGTGGTTAGTCCAGAGCCTGCAAAATTTCCCTGCCTGTGCCTGTCCAGGCTCAGTGACCTTGGGTTTCCCAACCAATGCAACTGAAATATGGTGGCTTCTTGTTTAGCTGCCTCTCGGCTGAGCTGCTGTGACTGTCCAGGTGTGTACTAGAAGACAACACAAATTGTGAGTCAAAGTGCATCAGCTCAAACCTCTTCTGTTGACTGTCAACCCAACAGCCTCAGTTACCAACCTGTTGTGGAGCTGCTGGCCTTGTGTAAGCTCTTAAGATGCTCTGGTTGAGAAGTAAAATGGGGTTTAAACCATGTATGTGACAAGTTCAGCGGATACATTTTCCTTTGCCACGTGGATAGGCCACGAGCACACACAGGAACGATTTAGCAGCCCAGCTCATGGGCCATAACTTGTTATATTACAATATCTTGGTCACATCTGATGGCATGTTTCACATTTGGCCCAAGCCCTCAGTGAATGAAACATGCCTGGAGCACACACTGATTGCGCTGTTGCTTGGATGCAAATAATTCTTCTGTATAATCTTCTCTACATCCCATGTGAGGCATGGATTAGATTTTAGATTGAGTATTGGGAAAAATTTCTTCACTGAAAGGGTGATCAGGCATTGGCAGAACTGCCCAGAGCAGTAATGAAGCCCCCAGCCCTGAAGGGATTTAAATGCTGTGTAGATGTGGCACTTGACAGTGCTGAGGAAGTGGTTGGACTAGATAAAAGGGCTTTTCCAAATGAAATGATTCTGTGATTTTGTGAAAAACTCCGTTTCAGTTCTGACCTCATAGAGTTGGTCATTTTGAAAATGAGACTGAGCCCAGTGCTCATGTAGAGGCACTTGGGTTGGGAGCCATGGCATAGGGTTATAAGTCTCCTGAGCTAGCTCATTCTCTCTTGTGTCTTCAGGGAGTCCAGGATCTTTCATGGCTTTAATTCCTGTCTATGAAGTGGCTGTTGAAGGTCACGGACCACTATTCCCTATTCCTTTGGTCCTGCATGGAGCTGAGAGAGGCACACTGTGCTTCTGTGTCCTCTTTAGGACCCATCCACATGTTCAGATCCCATCTACAAGATCCAGCACTGAGACCTCTTTGAATCTCCTCCTAACTTTCCATCTATTGTTTTCTCGTTTCAGAAGGAAAATGTCTGATGTTGAAATAGCCTGGCATTTCGTGTCGGCCCTTTGTGAGACGTGACACAAGTGTATCATGATGCTTCATCATTTTCTCCATCCTTCTCCCCATGTGACTCTCCATAGCCGTGGGCCTGCACCAGACCCATGCACAGCTGAGGCACAGCTCATAGCCCGAGGGCTGCTCTGATTAGGAGCAGCGGGGCTGTGCTGCGTGGAGAGAATAAGGAATTGCACTCCCTCTCGTGGCTATGCTCTCCCCTAACTTTTGCTGGAGCAGAAGACCCTAAAACTTCACTCACACAGCATGCCCACGGCTAGTGCAAGCCTCCAGCATATCCAGAGTCAGCAGTGCAACACAGCCCAGCACTTAAGGCACTGGTAATTCTGCTTAAAGTTTTGTCAAACTATTAATTGTTTGGGAAAAAAGAATTTCCATGCTAGATGTCTGCCTTAGGCTGAAGTTCCCCGGAAAGTCTCAGCCAAAATATTTTGCCCATTTCCAAGAATGAGGGGAAATCACAGTGTTTTGTCCAGATTTTGAAAAGGAATAATTCCACGAAATTGTAACAACAGAGAAAAGCATCCATCTATTGAAGAAAGAGCATGAAATTTGGTCCCACTGTCAAAAAGCACTGCTTGCTACTTCCAGGAAAGTTTATTTAGCTTTGAATTAGTTATAAGCTCTGCAAATCATGGTTTGCATGTGGTCAACAGATCTGGTCACAGATTAACAGCTCTGTTCTCTGAGGACTGTCTGCAGCAGGCAAGCTCCAGCTCAGGGCTGCAAGGGCTTGACTGTGGAACAGCTGCTTGCAGCACTCCAGAAATAAGAACTGTGTAAATGAGGAAAGCTGGGGAGAGCAGGGGTGTTCAGTGGTGTATGTTGTGATGGGGTCAGAAATGGGTAGATGCTGCTGGAGATCTCTGTATGAGAGGGGTAACACAAGCTGGCCTAGAAAAAAATAAGGGTGAAGAAGCTCCCATGAGAGGAAGAAGAGGCATCCTCTCCCTGCTCCTCCAGAAGTGTTTTTCCTTAGGAAAGGAAGAACAGATTTCAAAATGACAGGGAAGGTGATTCTGCCACTCTTCCCCCTCAGGTGAGATCCCACCTGCAGAGCTGCCCCAGCCCTGGGGAACAACAGCAGAAGGATGTGGAGGTGCTGCAGCAAGTCCAAAGGAGGCCGTGGAAATGCTCCAGGGCTGGAGCCCCTCTGCTCTGGAGCCAGGCTGGGAGAGCTGGGGGGGGCTCACCTGGAGAAGAGAAGACTCCAGGGACACCTGAGAGACCCTGCCAGTGCCTAAAGGGGCTCCAGGAGAGCTGGAGAGGGACTGGGGACAAGGGATGGAGGGACAGGACACAGGGAATGGCTTCCCAGTGCCAGAGGGCAGGGTTAGATGGGATACTGGGAAGAATTTCTTGGCTGTGAGGGTGGTGAGGACCTAGCACAGGTTGGGCAGAGAAGCTGTGGCTGCCCCTGGATCCCTGGAAGTGTCCAAGGCCAGGTTGAATGTGGCTTGAAGCAACATGGGCTAGTGGAAGGTGTCCCTGCCCATGGCAGGAGGTGGAATGAGATGAGTTTTAAGGCCTCTTGCAATCCAAACCATTGGATGATTCTATTCCCCTAAAGTTGGGTCACCTTGTGAGGAACCTTCCCGTGCAAGGACAGTTTCTTCTCAGAGTTGCTGCAGGGGTGGCACTAAGAGATTCAGAGTTTGGTTAATGCACCGTCAGCCCAGAGGCAATTTCTGAGGGAAAGCAGGAATGCCTCAGGAGCATGTCTAGGGGACTTTCAGCTGACGTGGGATGGAGATGTACCAACTGATCCGTGGTGTCCATGGGAGCATTTTCCATCTGGCAGCACAGCATTGCAGGGACTCGGGGCAAGCTGACTGGAGCTCTGGGCTGCTCCTCCTGGCACACTGCCTCTGACATCTAAAGCTTGCACTGGATGTCTGGACACAGCCCCACAGCATGCCCTGTGGACTCAAGTGCAGATAGCATCTGACTCTCTTGTCCTGGTAAGAAGATTGTCTTCCCTTATAATGCTGCCATCCACATGCCAAAAATACACTTTTGCCATCCAGTGGAGGGAAGGTTGTTAAGAGTGGAGGCGTTGACACAACCTGCCTTTGGGGGAAATGGCACGGAGCAGCATCCCTAGTTCAAGAGGCTGTCTGAGTTTAGCAATAGTCTCTTGTTCCCAGGCTCTGGGCCAGGGTAAACTAGCTGCAGTGTATTTGGGAGGGAGCATTTTGCCTCCAGGAGAAAAAAAGCTTAGCACAGCTCTGTCAAGAGTCCCTCTTAAGCTCATCCACACAAAGGAATGGGTGCCAGTTCCTTGGATGGGTTTGTTATTGGCCTTCCTTGGGTGTAGCAAAAGCTGCTGTTAGCAGGTACAATGAAGAAATGCTGATGTCGGAGCAGAAGGCAGGTGGAGAGGCAGGAGGATTTAATTTGCTTTTCTGAATTAGCCTGGGTCAATGGAATGGCCTCTCTCCAAAGGGACAGAGAGGGAGGCAGAGACTAGGATGACTGCTGTCTCTGTACTCCGAGCTTTGTGAACATGTGCACGTGTTCCCCACTGTGCCAAGAATTTTAATGCATCACACGATATCTGGGAACAATTAGAGTACAAAGAGCCCCAGCCCTACTCCCTGCCCAGCCTCTGCTGCCCTGGATTCATCCCTGCCCCTGGTCTGGGTGGTGGATGAGTTGGGAGCCAGGCGAGTGCTGCACTAACTGAGAGGTCCTGGGGCTTCTCTGTTGGCTCCATCCACCTGCTTTGCCCAGGAGTCCTTCAGGTTTCATGTCTGTTTGCACTGCAGGGGGAAGGGTGAACTGGAACAGGCACAACAACTGGAGTCTCGTGATCCACATGGCTCCCTTCCTCACTGGAGAGAAGCCTGGCTGTAGCTCAGGACTCTGTGTTGCCTAAACAAGGGTCTCTTCTATTAGCTGAGATGTTTGTGGCCATCTCTGGCCTTGCCTTCAGCCACTACTCTATGACACGTCTCCTGTGAGTCCTGTTATGCCCACCAAGCTCCATCTCAGTATCTACAGCATCTCAGGTGACACTGGAGACCTACTTTTAGGTAGCTGAAGTGAGCTCTTGACGTTCATGCACCACAAAGGTTGTCCTGGCATGTGCCCTTTCTGCTGATCCTCTCTGCAGTAACTTTCTCAGGTGTTCTGTTCAGCTAGGTTGTCTGGATGAATGGACCATGGGAAGGTGGTGGAGATGTTCAGCCACTCTCTGCAGGAGAGGTAATGGCCCCAAAATCCATGCCAGGGAGCAAAACAAGCTTTACTTTCCCCACCCCAGGCTTAAATTTCCCTGAACAAAGATCAGACGTCCCCATTTCTTTCTTGGGATGCACTAAGGCAGCAGGATGGAGACCAAAGACTATCTCTTTCAGTGGTTTTTACCTAGAGAAGGTTTTTGTTTTTAAATTACATACATCTTTAAAAATAAAGGATCACAGCTTCTTGAAAGTCCTACGCTTTTTACACTCTACTAAATTTCCTTAATTACCAAATTTGCAAATGTTCCCAGAGCAGTGGAGCAGTCACAATCAAGGTGAAGCACATGAAGTCCTGGTTTCTTGAGTAACTAATACACCTTTTGACAGAAGCTGAGTTTTTCACAGACTCAGGGAGACTATTTGCTTCATTTCCATTTCCTTGTCTTGCTCAGCTCAATGGCTTCTTCATCCAGGGCTCAAAGGAGAATTGGCAACTGGTACAGGCAACAAAGCATGCTTTAAATAAGCAACAGAGTATGTATTAGTCCTCCAGGGATGAAAAAATGAGGTGTGAAAATCCACTAGTTCTAAAAATCTTGTTTATGGTCGCTACATACATCTGTTAAGTCGGGTCACGGACAACAGGACTTTCTTCATTAAAGTTAAACTGGTGTTTCTCTTTCTATTTATCCAGCATGTTTAGGCTTTATTCCAGAGAGCTCTGGCCAGGAGCAGCCCATGTCTGTGTTGTTTGACTCCCTCATCCTTCAAAACAGGGTGGGCCACTACAAACTGCTTGTAGGGGCATGGATTTCGTAAGTCCATGAGAATAAATTTGAATAAACTCATTAATAACCCATTTGTCTGCTGCATTATATTCCATTAGCTTCTGTGATTTGGTACAAATGAGTAAATACATGTGCAACTTCCATTGTTCTATAATGCAAAACATCTATGTTTTAAAATCCTGAAAAATGGGTATTCATTTATATAGCAACCTAAATATGTGTCTCTGTCCTAGAATCATCACTAAACAGAGCTGGGAGGGACCTCAGCTGTTCAGCTCATCCATTCTGTATACTCCAGATGAGGTTTGCTGCGATTTTTTGCTCAGTTTCTTCTCCTTTGTCATTACTGATCTCTACTGTTGGATATTCCACGATCTCTACTTCGATTGCCTACCTACCTACTAAACAAAATATACCCAAATATTATAATTAGGTGGAAAGCAGCATATTTTAATAGTTACTAGTAAGTGCCCTAGGGAGAAAAAATAATTCTCACAGCAAGACAAGATTATAAATAATGTTTTCAAACATGAATGCATTTGAAAATTTCTGTAATTTGACTGAAACTGTTCTTGGCAGCAGACCTGCCCCCTCAAACCCCTTCACTCTGTTTTTCACCTGTATCTGTTCATTGCTTTAGGACAACTGAAAAGCACAGGGTGATGTAATGAGCAGTCTGGGTGGGGAGACCAGGAATTCTTTAGGCTGGCATTGCTGCAAGGGAGACAGTCCTTGCTTTGAACTGTCCTGCTGCCAGTTCAATGTGGCTGCTTTGCTCACTTTTTCCTTAACCCAGCAGGTTACCTGGCTTCACTAGTAAGTTAAAGCAGAGAAGAACTGCCTTGGACGAGCTCAGGGTCTCCTGTTGTAGTGAAATCATAGCAAAGCATTTTCCTTTTCGAACGCATGTCTAACCCAACAGGAGTAATTTGTGAAGGAATCCTGACTCTACTTGTCGTTCAGTTCATTATCTTTATGATCCCATCCCTAAAAACACTTAATGGTTAATAAACCTTAAGGAAATAACAATCTTACAGGCAAATGTTTTGGCTGAGCATCTGCTTCAATATGGGAAGGGCTGGTCTTTTGTCTCTTTAATTGCCTTTTTGACCTTTTCAGAATACAGACTTTTGCATTAGCCATAGGACAGATGTGCAGAATCAGTCACACTGAACCCCTGGCTACACATCCCCCACAGATGGTCTTGCTCCACAGCTATTTTGATGCTAACCTTTCTGCAGGTTCTGTTATTCATGCCAGAAAGGCTCCTTAAAAACCCCAAGGAAGAGTCCTGGCATTTCCAAAATGCCTCCACAGGGAGGCCCAGTGGCGGTTTGGAAGAAATCTTAGCTTTATGATGCCAACTCTCCAGCCTGTGTCAAGATATAAGTGCAGGGCCTCATTTGCATAGATGCAAGTGCTTTAGAGGAGAGCTCAGCATCGCTGCTCCACATTTGTAGGAGACTCTCAGTCCTGAGCGAGGTGGTCTGTGGGGTCAAACATGGACTCTGCCACAAGGAGAAGAGCTTCTGAAGTCATCCTGATGCCGTCTTTGGCTGAGCTGGAGCACTGGAAGCAAAGACAGTGGGTAAACTTAATCCTGAGCACAGATCTGGGTGTGTGCTTAACTGATCACATCACCATGGCCTGGGTGGCTGATGGTGTGACCCTCTTGGCTGTCTGGGAGATGATGAGACCATAGGGATGATGAGCCCATGGGGCACAAGGAGGTGTGCTCACCCTGTGAGGAGTCTGTGCTGCGCCATCTCCTGCACATTAATGCGTGAGCTCATCCTTTCTTGCAAAACAGTTCCATGGGGAAGCTGTGCCTTTTTACTCAATAACCCAGGATAGCACACCCATCTGGAAGTGCTTGAGGAAACCTTGAAGACCCTTCCCAGCTTTGAGGAGATGAGCCACCTGGCAAGTTATTCTGGAGTAGGGCCTGTTCAGCTTCTTTTTCTATTTAGTGTAAAATAATTAACTGGTGGGGAGAGAGAGACAGAGAGAACATGTGAGTTTGCAGCTCATTGCATAGGCATTAATCTAGAAGGGGAAGACCCAGTCCTTGCTCTTAGGACTGTTTAAGTTAAACAGAAAACTGCCACAACTTCAGAGACTCTGCCCAAGGACCTTCTTTGTATACAAAGGAACGAGCCTGAAAGTTATACCAAGACTAATGAGGAGAGATGACTGTGGAATTTCTGGATCAACAGTCACTGTCCAGGAATTAGGGAAGCCTGAAGAACACCTATCTCAATTGTGGACCTCAGGCCCTTAAATATTTTCCTGGCCTGAGTGTCATTAACATGGCAAAGCATTTGAAAAGTACCTGCCACCTCAACATTTAAACTCAAGTGAAAAAGCTAAAAGGAAAATACTAGTTTCCCTTAGTAAGTTCCCAGCAGATTACCCCACAAGACAGAGAAGCGAGGAAGCAGGGAGTTTCCTGGGACATTACCTCTGCAGCTACACGGATTCTGGCTGAAGGAATCATCACTGGTGGTGGCTGCCTTTCTCTGTCACTCTTTGGCTGCGCTGCCTCTGGCAGGGTGTGGGTTGATACTGTCTCTGTCCTCTCTAGCAGCAGCCTCAGGTCCAGAGGTCCAGCTGGTGGTGATAAAGTGCAGCTCTGTCCTATAGGAGCTCAGGGGTTCCTGCTCTGTTTCTGAAGGGCAAAGCTGATGTCCAGGGAGGAGAAGACATGGCTGCAACACTTAATTAATATTCTTTCTAGTTACAAACATCTGTTGATGGCAGATTGCTTCCTTAAGAATGGAAAGGAGATAGCCTCATTCTTGCCAAGTTCCTGTGTTTTTTAGAGTGAAAGGCCCTGGAGGAAAGGCTTGCCCTTACTATAGACATGATTTAGCTGGAGCTGCCTCCTGGCCTTCCATCAATGATATGTCACTGCAACGCGAGCCCTTAGATAGTGGTGTGTTTAGAGAGCCTTTGTTCTTGTGTTCAGTGAATTGATCTCCATCTGAGAAAGTATCACTCACTGTCAGAATTAAAAAAACAGCCCGTGAAAAAGAAAAGGAGCAGCCTGACTTCAAAGGGCCGTGGTTCTTTTCTTGTGGCCTCTCCTAACCTGCACGCAGCTGAAAAACTTGTTTGACCCAATTCATTTCAGGCCTCCTTCTTCCCCTCCAACAGACAAAGACACACAAACAATAAGCTCATTCAGGTGCAGAAGAGGGAGGGAAACACAGAGACCCAGGCGAGGCTCCTGCTGCACACACCCTGTTCCCACAGATAAGCACAAAGCCGGAGGAGTGACACGTTATCTTGGGCAGATCCAGCTACATGCGAGGTCTCCTTGAAGTCAGCAGTGTGTGTCGAGAGATGGTATCTTTTATTAGGCCAACTGGTAGAGTCTGAAAAACTAGACAAGCTCTCAGAGGCACAAACCCTTCTTCAGGCCAGGGAAATATCTGTGCCACCCGAAGCCAGGAGGTGTGTGGGATGTCCTAGGGTGGAAGGTGCTAGAGTGGGTTAAGGTACATATCAGGCTGCTAATGCTTAAGCTTAGTGTCTGGTGGGTTGGCTTGGCAGAAAGAGAGATCTTATACTGACCTTCCAGTGCCTTAAAGGGGCTCTAAGAGAGCTGGAGAAGGACTTGGAAAAAGGGCCTGGAGTAACAGGACAAGGGGTATGGCTTCCTACTGCCAGAGGGCAGGGTTAGATCAGAGTTTGGGAAGTAAGTCTTGGTTATGAGGGTAGGGAGGCCCTGGCACAGGCTGCCCAGAGAAGCTGTGGCTGCCCCTGGATCCCTGGAAGTGTCCAAGGCCAGGATGGACATGGCTTGGAGCAAGTTAGTCTAGTGGAAGGTGTCCCTGACCATGGCAGGGCATTGGAACTAGACAGAAGGACTTTAAGGCCCTTCCAAACCAAACAATTCTGTGAGTCCATGATGTTTAAGTGATTGGGGGGGGGGGGGGGGGGGGGGGGG
>JAWWEV010000095.1:70281542-70298367 GCA_035583235.1 Hafferia zeledoni
AACAAGGACAGGACCAATGGGAAACCAGAGTCAGAACACAACATTATATGGAAAATGGTGCACTGCACCAAAGTGGGGCCAATCAGGGAAAGAGTGGTGGGAAAAATGCCCTCAGGGTTTGTGGGAAGAAGAATCTGGATAGGGGTGACTAAGGGGAAAATACATAGGGAAGCCATATTGCTATAAAATTTATTAAACAGAGGAAATGTCAATGTACGCTTTAAATTTTTCAAAGTCTCTGTCGAGCTGCTGCAGGACCTCCGGGCTCAGGGCGTTGGGATCTCGGACCTCCACATCCTCGTGGACCCATCTCTTGTAATACATCTGCTGTTTAATAAACTCTTGATTGCCCTGGCCTCCTCCGACATCTCCCCCTTTTTTATCTTGTGTGACTGGGAATGCCTGGGGAGAGGCAGTAGCCCTGCAACCTCGGGAACGTTGGAACAAACATGGCAGAACACACATAAACGAAGCCAAAACAACAACAATAATGAGAACAATAACAATAATGTTTTTGATGGTCTGAGATAATCCTTTAAAAGGTAGCCAATTAAAGAGGTCATCAAATGTGAACCCCTTTTCTTCTTTTATTTGATGCACTAAACCCTTTAATTGATTGATATGCAAGTGTATAGACTTGGAATGGTCCGAAAAATTCATACAACACGTGCCTTTGAACTCCTGACAGCCATGGCCATTGACCAGGAGGAGAAAGTCTATGGTGGCTCTATTCTGGAAGAGTGCCTTTTTATTAGCTTAGGTGTCCAGAAGCAACTCCTCCAGGGTCTTACTGGTGGAATTAGCCTCCTTGGCCAACCAACATCACATTTTTATCCATTTTTGTCAGGAGGTCGAGAGCAAGTGTTGTACCGATCGCAGGGAGAAAAATTCTCCCCACGATGTTCTTTCCCTTGGACCAACATTACATTTTGGAGTCACATCCAGCTGTGAATTCATGGAGACTGTCCATATTTTGTAAGGGATGAAGCCCCGGGTGGACATAGGCAGTAGGGCAATGTTCCTCCCATACCTGCGATGGTGGCAGCTGAGGGACCACACCATCCTCCAGGGCCATCTCCTCCTCTCTGGTCAATATGGGTCATGTCTTAGCACACAGGAAGTCGAAACCTACATGTTTTCTATAACAGGGAGACCTTCAGTGGACATTGGCGGGCAAATCCAAGACCTGAACTGGATCTTTTAGTTGAATATTGGTAATTTCGTCAGTAGGGGGTCGCATGAAGATGGCAAGGTTATATAAGGTCAATTTTCCTATCGTACATGGCGCCTCCACTGTCAATGCAGGGATGGCCTTCCACACTCTCCTTCTACAAATTAGAAAAAGACTTTTAGGCAATAAAACTGAAACTTGAACTGAAAACATCTGAAAGGGTATCTCCTTTTTGCACCAGAAACTAAAATTTGAATAGGTTCCGGGAGAGGTAACATTAAACCACGGCAAAGAGTCCTTCTCATGACTAGACTTAAAGTAAAAACATAATGGGGATTTTAAACTTCCCAATATCTCTAATTCTTCCGGCCTTTCCCACTGATATTTTGCTCTAATTTTATCATGTAATCTGGTTTTTGCTACAGAGACACAATCCAGGAACGGGTTTTGGAATTGCCCCAGATCTCCACATTCTCCCTGATCCTTCTTAGTGTGAAGTTCCTCCCATTGCTCTGTTGACCATGGAATGCCCACCAAGCAGGTTTTAAAAGGGTTGGAGGGGTCCACGGTCGACAGGCAAATGGAATCTGCGTCAAGGGATTAGGCCAAGCTGAGCCAGATGTTCTTCAGCAATAGCAGAGCCCAAGTTGGTACTGGTGGGCTGGTGGTCATTCTGCGTAGCAGTGGTCATAGGTGTCTGAGATTTCTGCTGTACTGTTGTCGTTATTAAGGTGGTGCAAACTGTCAACGTCATCAGGTGAAAAGTGAAGCAATGAAGAAGAGTCTTCTTCTTCCTCAGATGTCACCCATCCCGCCAAGGCATCCCTCTGATGGAATCTGACGCACCTTGATGGGATCCACTTAGGGCCAGACCCTGTGGAAACACAAACATGGCCTCTTCCCCAGGTGAGCAGGGGCACAGGGCCTATCAGCCGATGATTGATATCCACTGATACAGTAGGTTGGATCTTCAGCTCCAAGGGGCAGATGATATTCAGCTCTAGTGATATAGCTCTTTTATATAAAGTCCCTTGAAGCCAGGGTGGCTCCTCCTGCTCCCAGTCCGGCGTTGATCTCCCGAAAGAAGACAACCACACAGCTCGGGAGTCCACGAGGAGAAGTAACTTTATTAGGGGTGCCTGGCTTTGTATAGGGTACAGCAGAATTCTCTAGAACATGGGAGGGGCAATGGGCGGAGAAGGGGAGGAGCAAAACATCCCATTGGATGGTATGCAAATTAAGGGGAGGGATGGAGAAGGGACCAATGGAGAAGCAGGGTTCAAACACAGCCTTATAAAGAAAATGGTGCACTGCACCAAACTGGGGCCAATCAGGGAAGAGTGGAGGGAAAATGCCCTAGGGGCTTATGGGAAGAAGAAACCTGGATAGGGATGACTAAGGGAAAAATGCATAGGGTAGACATATTAACCTATGCTTTACTAAACTGGGGAAATATTAATGTAAGAAGCATTGTGGTGAGGGTCCTCGTAGACTCGACAAACGACATCCATATTAACGGAAGCAGGCTCCCCAACCTCCGCATCCTCATCAATCCATCTCTTGTAGTATTCCTGCCACTTTATGAAGTCCCGATCTATTCCAACAAGGGCCAACCCATTCTCCTGTGGCAACATCACGGAACCATACTTTCGCTTCTGCTTTTTATAGTTTTCCGATGTGGAAGTGCCATTCAACATGAGAATTGTCGTCGTGTAGACGATTTAAAAAATTTAGTACATATAGGGCCTTATTCAATCTTTCTTGGGGAGAGAGCCCTGTGGCCAAATTTTCTTGGGTTTTGAGCATATTTTTGAGGGTGAGATGGGCTCTCTCTATAATAGCCTGGCTTTGGGGTGAATGTGGAATTCCCGTAATGTGCTTAATGCCCCAAAGGGAGAAAAAGCCCCTCACTGAGGAAAAAACATAGGCGGGGCCGTTATCTGTTTTGACCGGCTTGGGGATGCCCATGATGGCAAAGGCTGAGGAGAAATGGCGTTTGACATCCTTTGCTTTCTCCCTGACATGGGCGGTCGCAACCACAAGCCCTGAGCAGGTGTCCCCCGACACATGTACAAAGCGCAGGCAGCCGAATTGCTGCACATGTGTCACATCGGTTTGCCAGAGTTCCAAAGGGCTTAAGCCCCTTGGATTGACTCCCTCTGGTGGTACTGGGGTGACCCTCTGGCAATCCGGACAAGCGGACACTATTGCCCTCGCCTGAGAAACTGACAAGCCAAAGTGCTTTCTTAAGGACTCCACGTTTTGATGGAAAAATTTATGTGAGATTTTGGCCTGCTCAAACATATTAGGTATTGGAGCCAGATTAACCATTACCTCCGAATTAGTCGCACGGTCAGCTACCCTGTTTCCTTCCACTAGTGGGCCAGGCAAATCAGTGTGAGATGGAATGTGTTGGATGTAGAATGGACATTCTCTCTGTTGAACGACCTTTAAGAGCGAATAGAACATGTTAAACAAAGTCTTGTTCAATAGATCTTTCAAGTAACTGTTCTCAATTCTGGCTACAACTCCTACGACATACAAAGAATCCGAGACAATGTTAAGGGGTTGGGGAAACAACTGAAATTCAAGAACTGGCATGGTCCTTGAATGGTAAGTGGAAGACAGACATCCACCACGGCCTTCCCAGTCCTTCCGGAGCCATCTGTGAACACCGTGTGTGCGTTGGCCAAAGGAGTATGGGAGAACATTAATTTTAACTTAGGCTGTGAAATTGAAAGGAACTGTAAAAAAGGAACTAAAGGTAAATGGTACAAAACCTTCCCAACAAAGTCTGCCATTACCGTCTGAAAATCAAACATATGAATGTTATAATACTCCATTTGGGATTTAGATAAAGGAAGATAAATAAAATCAGGGTCCTGACCAGAGAGCTCCCAAAATCTTAATCGTGCTTTGTGGCATACCCTGGCAAGCATCTCTGGACAGGTGGTTATTTCTTATGAAACTGATAACTGAGAAAGACCCATTCTCACAAAACAAAGCCATGGTTGGGCACATCGATTTGGCCTATCACTGCATAAGTCTGCCTTTCTCCCCAAAATATCACCAAAGCTGTAGGCAGACCTGCACTTGGCAAGCCGAAATACAATGATTAATAGCGTCCAAAACTTGTCGGGCCTCTGGAGTAAGATGCCTTGGAGATGAGAGGTCTGGGTTCCCTTTCAAAAGCTGGGCAAGTGGAGCTAAAAAGTCTGTGGAGAGACCCAAGTAGCTGCGGACCCAGTTAATGTTGCCTAAAAGAACCTGTAGTTGATTTAACGTTTTCACATCAGTAGCGATGTCTATCTTCTGAGGGATGAAGGTCTTTGAGGAGAGGAGCAATCCCAGGTACCGCCATGGGGCAGTGGTCTGAGTTTTCTCTGGGGCCACTTCCAATCCAGAGGCCATTAAGGTTTCCGCAACAGAATTATAAATTTCTTTTAATTTAGCAGAATTTTGCGCGGATAGAAGGATATCATCCATGTAATGATAAATGATACCTTCTGGGTAGGTCTGCCTCACTGGGCCTAAAATCCTCGACACCATGGATTGGCAGATTGTAGGGCTGTTCTTCATGCCCTGTGGGAGGACAGCCCAATGGTACCGTTTGGCCGGCTCCGCCGCATTCACCAATGGGATTGTGAATGCGAATCTGTGGGCATCAGCAGGATGTAAATAGGTATTAAAGAAACGGTTCTTGATGTCTATGATGATGATCAGCCATTCCTCTGGGATCAATGCAGGGGACGGAAGCCCCAACTGCAGTGGTCCCATAGGCTCGATTAAACTATTGGCCTCCTGCAGATCATGAAGGCGCCGCCACTTCCGCAAGGCCTTATGGATGGTAAATATGGGGAAGATCCACGGGCTGTCTGTGGGCACTAGTCTCTTTTTAGCCAATTGTTCACTAATTAGGAGGTGCAATTGCCGCAGTTTCTCTCCCCTTAGGGGCCACTGGTTCACCCAGACCGGGGTGTTTGTGGTCTAGGTGAGGGAAGGGGCCTGCGGCACCCCAGTGGCCCTCATTACGAATTTGAAATTTTAAGACACAGTCCCCACTGGGAGACAACATCCCTCCCCCACAGGGTGACAGGTATGTTAAGGACAAATGGGTGAGAGGAGGCCAACCTACCCTCTGGCCCATGGATTAGCAGTGGAAATTAATTTTGCTGAGGAATTTGGACCTCCCCACCCCCGGAATGTCAATAGCTGGGGTAAGGGTGGGCCAATCCCTCAGCCAGTCCTTCTCCACTATAATGGTGACATCGGCTCCTGTGTCCAGTAAGCCGCTGATCTGGAGCTTCTGATCTGAGTTGGGAAAAATGATGACACACCAGAGCATGGGCCTTTCCAGAGTCACGGCTTGCGTCCGGGCAACCTGCAAATGATCTTTATTGCACAACATAAACTTGACTGGTAGCAGCTGGGCCACAGTATCCTCCTGTTGCAGTTCCACCGGGACAAAAGACAGCTTGACAAAAACAGAGACAGCATGGGTATTTACAACAGTCAATAACGAGGGTGCTATAATTAGTCCCAAACCAGTAGCAAGTTGTGTCCCAGTCACTAAGAAAGTGCCACTGAGAGCTTTAGTATTTTTATCAATATTCATTACCACCGTGTGAAAAGTGTCTTTATCTAGGCTTGTTGTGCTGGCAGCTGCCAGCCCCAGGTCAGGCCAACCTGGGGTGGCTCCCCCTCCGGAATCGCTGGCAGCAAGTGACAGGACTTGGTTGTGTGGAGATGAAGGGCATCTTGTGTCGTGCTGCTGCCCTGAGCGCTCGGAGGGGGCGTTCCTGAGGGTAGTTGTTTCCTTCCTGGGACTGGTGTGAGGGGTTGCCCTTGCTGGTCGAACTGTGACCGGCATTCAGATGCCCAATACTTCCCTTTTTTACATTTTGGACATATGCCAGGTGGTGCTCTGATTTTAGAGGTTTGTGTTCTGGGATAGTTTCTTTTAAAATGTCCAAGCTCCCCACACCCAAAGCACTTCACCTGGGCTGGCTGGAGAGTTGTTGTCAAGGCCTGTGTGACCTCCTTAGTGACGTCTTTAACAAGTTGTTTGTTAGTCTTTGCAATCTGGGAACCAAGCTGGTTTCCCATCGAAACCTGCACTTGTGCCAGGGTGTTAGCCAGTCTGTCTGTTGACGTTATGTCTTTACAGGCTCTCACCATGTCTAATGGTGTGGGGTCTTTAAGGGCCCATTGTACTGGCTGGCACTGTGCATTCGTGTTGGAAATTGCCATTTGCTTAAATATAATGTCTTGTACAGACTTCTCTTTGGTTTCCCTGGCTGTCACCTCCTTGAGCCTTTCTACAAATTGCATAAAAGGCTCATCCGGTCCCTGGAATATGGACTGGAACGGAGGAGTCACCTAGGAGGCCTCCGCAATGGTTTGAAGCATGTGAAAGGCCAATGTCGTTGTAGTAATTAAGTCATTTGGGGGAATATGCATCTGTGTTGCATAAAAGGCAAATTGGCCCAGACCGAAAAGCGTATCAATAGTTTCAGGCACCAGTCGCCCCGTAGCACTGAACGTCTCATGGGCATATTTGTGGATGTTCATCAGCCACTGGTCAAGAAACATTGTTATTTCCATATTATTTAACAGTGTGCGTGCAAGATCTTTTAAGTCATTAGGGGTAAACATGAAAGCCTGAAATAGCGAGCCTAAAATCTCCATGGCAAAGGCTGATGAAAGTCCATATTTGGTGATCACTTTTTTGGCATATTTGATCAGGAGTATTGGCAGTGGCTCCTAGGAGGGAGCATTGTTGTTATCATAAAAAACGGGGAAGGCCTGGATAGCTTGAAGGTCACTAAAATCTTTGGCTTTTCCCGCACTCCCATCCATACGCGAAAGGTGTGGTGGTTGGTGACTGGCAAGAGAAAAGTCAACTGGATTACGTGCCGGTGTGTAATTAAGGTTGAACGGATTTGTGGGCGACAGGTGCGATAGCCCTCCGGTAGTGCCAGCTAGGTCCGAGGCCTGGGCGGCACCATGTTGGGTTGGATGTTGAATGATGTTACCATGGCCTGCTACCAGGGGTGGGGCCAGGGGGAGGGAGTCACTGGGGCTGCCCCTTACATATGGAGGTGGGGCGTGATGCAGGGGATCCCGGGGACTGCCTCTCAAAGAGGCTGGCCCTTCCCCACCTGACATCACCACCTGAGGTGTAGTGCAAAATACCTCCCCCTCATCCCTCAGACCTCCATCTTGTGAAGGTCTGTCCCTAAGCCCCTTGGCGCCATTGTGTAATAGGTCGCCAAATCTTGAGGGCTTAGGACTTCTACAGCAGACGATGTTAGTCATGTCCCCAGAGTTAGCGGGTGTATTGATGGAGAATCTATGGCCACCTGGTGTCCCAATGCCGAACCCTCACATTGTCCGCAACTTCCTGAGCTATCCTGCTGTCCCTGGATCCCTGCTTCCTGGTCTGATTCTAGGATAGCTTGGATTAGTGTCCATGCTACGATGGCATGTGTAGCATTTCTATCATTCTTGTTAGCAGCCGTCCACAACTTCCGGCCCAGGCAGTCCCATTCCACAGCGGTCAGATTAAATGGCAGGGAATAGTGATTTTGCGCCATGCTTTCGGTAAACGACTTAACTGCTGCCTTGTCCACTGGGCAGTTGGCCTGGGCTATTATGGGTTTTAAGTGGCGGTAGTCGGCCTTTTCTCTCTTCAAGAGAAACCCTCCCATTTTAAAAGAAATGGATAAAATGTGTGGAGAGGGAAAAGGTCGGCCCGGAGGGTCACCTACCAAGGTCCAAGGTAGGGTGACGGCTGGTCCTCAGTCCCATGATGGGGATGCACAGCACACTGCTGGAGAATGCTGAGGTGTCCTGGCTGGGTCCGCTGCCTCCGGGGTCTGCTGCTGACTGGGGACTCATCCCGTCCCCGTGGCTGATGATTCCATGGTGTGGTGGACACCACCACCGCATTGGGTGCCAATTATCAGCAGATGGTAATTCCACTCATACAGTGGAGGGGAAACCTTGGCTTAAAGGGGCGAGTGATAAAAGCTCAGGCAGTGAAAGCTCTTTTAGTTGCTGGCCCCTTGAAGCGCAGGGAGGCTCCTCCCGCTCCTGACCGGCTGTAGTCGTTTTAGCTAGTCCTCAAACTGGCAGGCTCAGAGAATCTATGTGGATTGGTAGAGACAGCTATCACCTGACTGGGTAACCAAGGAAATATTTCATACCAGATGATGCAAACCTAAGATATGATGCAGCAGTAGGAGGTGTTAGTTCAGTTCCATTATGGCTGAGGTACAGACAGGACGTAGTGCAGCTCCTGTCTTGCTAGAGTAAGCCCTGCTGTTCCTGCTGCCACTGCTTGCATTTTGTTTGAATTCAGGGAAGTAGAAACATTTTGTTATTACTCTTTCTGTTTCTTGCTGGGTGTCTTTTGGAGTACTTATAGATCAAGAGTAATAGACTTTGTATTAATTGGGGAGTGGGAGGTTATTTCTTGTTATATATATATAACTTGTATAAGTGTGTGTAATATTGTAGTTTTCTCTTAATTTTCTCTTTTCTGTATAAATACATGTAGTTAGTTTCAGCATAAACCTAGTTCAGAGGTTTTTCTTCCTCTCCCTCTTCTTCCCTTTTTCTCTGTACTTGGGCAGTTAGCATTTTGTCAGCTCAACCTAAGACACCAGCGCTAATCCCACGAAGGAAAGACAGCCACGCAGTCAGGAGTCCACGGCAAGAAGCAAGCTTTATTGGAATGCCCAGCCTTACATAGGGAGCAGTGGAATTTTCCAGAACATGGGAGGGGAAAGGGGAGGAGAAAGAGAGGAGTGAAGCATCCCATTGGTCCATATGCAAATTGAGGGGAGGAACAAGGACAGGACCAATGGGAAACCAGAGTCAGAACACAACAGTATATGGAAAATGGTGCACTGCACCAAACTGGGGCTAATCAAGGAAAGAGTGGTGGGAAAAATGCCCTCAGGGTTTGTGGGAAGAAGAATCTGGATAAGGGTGACTAAGGGGAAAATACATAGGGAAGCCATATTGCTATACAATTTATTAAACAGAGGAAACGTCAATGTATGCTTTAAATTTTTCAAAGTCTCTGTCGAGCTGCTGCAGGGCCTCCGGGCTCAGGGCACTGGGGTCTTGGACCTCCACATCCTCGTTGACCCATCTCTTGTAATACATCGGCCATTTAATAAGCTCTTGATTGCCCTGGCCTCCTCCGACACAGGAAGGATGCTGAGGGTGGTGGGGATGAGAGCTCAGCCAGGGGGTCTATGGGGAAGGACCACGTGCATGATCTGATAAAGGGCATGTGAGCCTTCACACATTACAGATCCCACCCACCACATCTCCTCCACCCCACAGAGCACTTCTGATGTTGAGCTGGGAGCTGCTTTGAATGCACACCTTTAACTCATGGCTGCTGGAAGCTCAGTTACTTCTTACCATGCTTTTCCAGGAAGCATTTTCCCAAGCAGTGCCCAACCCATCCCTAAAAGATTAGGAGGTGATACCCGACCCCATGGTGGGGACAGAGCGTGTTGTTCCAGCCTGAGCTCTGCAGCCTGTTGCAGCCAGGCTAACACCTGGTCTGGAATGGGTCTGATCACAATTAACTTGGAGGGATCTCATGTGTTCAGCCTCAGGATGCCTTGAGCAAGGGAAACCACCCCTAAACTGCTCTAGGTACAAGGGGTCAGCTCAGAACTCTGCCCAGGCACTGAAATCTCAGTGATGAACTTCTCTGCAGAAACAGGAGCACCCTCAATAAGTGATATGTCCAGATAAATCCAACCTGCTGTGTGTGGTAGCTGGGAGGGGAGCAAGTGCCATGGGCTTTTCTGGTGATCTTCATCACCAGACAGTGCATTTTCCCTGCTGACCATTTAATTTCCCAAGCCTTCCCCCATAGTAGCACTACCTGTTAAACCTCCACGCAAGAAATTTTCCCATACAAGAAGTCTTTAAATCTTCTAACAGTCTATGAACCCTAACAGGATGGTCTAGACACTAAGGAGGCAAAAGGACCTGCTTATTTGTCACAGTCCTGGGTCACTGGGGGAAGGAACATCCTCAGGGATGTCTGGGAACACACCAACCCTCCTTGTTGGCTTCAAGGCACAAGGGAAAAACTTCATCTTGTGCAAGACTGTGGGCAGGGAGGGACAGGTGACCTGAAGAAAGAGCTGCAAGAGCAGAGGATTTCATGCATCTGGTTTTAGAGTAGGACAGATGCACAGCCCAAGGGGCTGCAGGAAGCCAGGAAATGTGGTGGGTAACAAAATTCAATGAGACAGCCTGTCCCAGATGTCCCTCATGGCAGATCACAGGGCATTCTCTGGCCTTCTGTGGCTGAGACAGCTGGGGTTGAGAGCACAGTGTGGTGCCTTCCACTCTCCTCCTGGGATCCAGCTGTTTGGGCTACCTCAGTGCTCTCTGGGGTGAAGGAGATGTGGTGGGTGGGATCTGTAATGTGTGAAAGCTCATATGCCTTTTATCAGGTCATGCACGTGGTCCTTCCCTCCAGACCCACCTGCAGAGCTCTCATCCCCACCATCCTCAGCGCCCTTCCTTTGTCATCCCCACCACCCTCAGCTCTCATCCCTTCGCCAAAGGTGTGGACAAGGGGATTGAGAGCACCCTCAGTCAGTGTGCAGGTTACACCAAGTTTGGTGGGATGTTGATGAGCTGGAGGGCAGGAAGGCTCTGCCGAGGGGTCTGAACAGGCTGGATCTATAGGCCAAGAGACAATGAGGCCAAGTGCCAGGTCCCACTCTTGGGTCACACCAACACCCTGCAACTCCAGACTGGGCCAGAGAGGCTGGAAAATGGGGAAAGGCCCTGGGGGTGCCAGTGAGAACAGCTGGACATGAGCCTGGAGTGCCCAGCCGGGCACAGGCCAGTGGCCCCTGGGCTGTGCCAGCCATGGAGTGTCACAGCTCCAGGGCAGTGCCCGTCCCTGTGCTGGCACTGCTGAGGCACCTCCAGTGCTGGGGCAGTTTTGGGCCCCTCAGACAGGAGAGACTCTGAGGGGCTGGAGCGTGTCCAGGGAAGGGAATGGAGCTGGGAAGGGGCTGGAGCAGCAGGAGCGGCTGAGGGAGCTGGGGAGGCTCAGCTTGGAGAAAAGGAGGCTCAGGGGGGACCGTCTCACTCTCTGCAACTCCCTGACAGAAGGAGGGAGCCAGGGTGGGTCAGGCTCTGCTGCAGGGAACATGGACAGGATGAGAGGGAATGCCTCAAGTTGTGTCAGACAAGGTTGAGATTTGATGTTAGGAACAATTTTTCCACAGAAAGAGTTGTCCAAACCTGGATCCTGCTGCCCAGGGCAGGGGTGGAGTCCCCACCCCTGGAGGGATTTCAAAGCCATGTGGATGTGGCGCATGGGCACATGGGTCAGTGGTGGCCTTGGCAGTGCTGGAGAAAGCTTGGACTTGATGATCTTGAAGGGCTTTTCCAATATAAATGGTTCTGTGATTCCATGATTTGTTCTATGGTATGCTCTGTGACACTGGCAGCCCATCCCTGTGGTGCTGTAGGAGAAGGTTTGGGAGATGCCCTCTGTGGGCTGAGATGGGAGGACCTCCCTGTGTCATCTTTCTGGAATTGGGAGCAGTGGGTGTACAGGTGGGGTGGTAGGAAAAGCCCAATCCGGAGCGACGTCTGGCAGGGAGGGGATTCTGGGAGGGGGTGGCTATGAGTGATTTTGGCAGGGCTGCGTCCCAAGGGGAGGGCAAGGAGTCAGGATCCAGTGAGGGAAGACAGGGCGTCAGAGAGTGAAGGCAGGGGCTCAGGTGGGTGCAGGCAGGGGTTAAGGGGTGCAGGCAGGGGTTCCTGGTGGGTGCAGGCAGGGGTTCCTGGTGGGTGCAAGGCAGGGGTTCCTGGTGGGTACAGCCACGGGATAAGGAGAGGGTTAGGGTTAGGGTTTAGGGTCTAGGGAGTAAGAGGTGCAGGCAGGGGGTAAGAGGTGCAGGCAGGGATTCATGGTGGGCATAGGCAGGTGTTTGGGGCTGTAGGTAGGGGTTTTAGGTGGGTGCACCCAGGGATTTGGGGGGGCAGGCACAGGGTTTTGGTGGGTGCAGGCAGGGGATAAAAGGTGGAGGCAGGAGTTCAGGCAAGGTATAAGGGGTGGAGACAATGTTTCGGGAGTGTAGGTAGGGGTTCAGGGGTGCAGGTAGGGTTTCAGGGGTACAGACAGAGGTTTCGGGAGTGCAGGCATGGTTTCAGGAGTGCCGGCAGGGTTCAGGGGTGCAGGCAGGGCTTCAGGGGTGCAGACAGGGTTTTGGGAGTGCAGGTAGGGGTTCAGAGGTGCAGACAGGGTTTCGGGAGTGCAGGCAGGGGTTTCGAGAGTGCCGGAAGGGTTCAGGGGTGCAAGCAGGGGTTCAGGGGTGCAGGCAGGGTTTCAGGACTGCAGGCAGGGTTTGGGGATTGCAGTCAGCGTTTCGGGAGTGCAGGCAGAGGCGCTGCCCGCAGTGTGCGATCGCCGCCACAAGAGGACGCCAGAACGTCACCGCCCGCCGCTGCCGCGATGGGGGGAACTGGAATGATAGTATTGGAGCGGGGTCACTGGGATGGGGATGCCGAGATAGCATCACCGAGATGGGGAAGCAGGATAGGGGTACCGGAATGGAGGTATTAGGGTGGGGTCACAGGGATGGGTATGCCGAGATGGGAGCACTGGGATGGGGAACTGAATGGAGGAACCAGCATGGGAGCACTGGGATG
Organism: Hafferia zeledoni; assembly: GCA_035583235.1. Lineage (NCBI taxonomy): Eukaryota > Metazoa > Chordata > Aves > Passeriformes > Thamnophilidae > Hafferia > Hafferia zeledoni. Next base: position 70,294,429 of record JAWWEV010000095.1, read on the forward strand.
GGGAACTGAATGAAGGAACCGGCATGGGAGCACTGGGATGGGAGCACTGGAGGGGGGGTACCAGAATGGAGCGATTAGGATGGGGGCACTGAGATGGGGGTGCCGAGGTGGAGGCTCTAGAATTTGGGCAAAGGTATGTGGATACCGGGACGGTGGCACAGGGCTGGAGAACTGGGATGGAGGCATCCGGATGGGGGCACTGGAATGGGGTTATTGGGATTAGGGCACTTGGATGGGCATACTGGGGTGGGCGTACTGGGTTGAGGGTACTGAGATAGGGGGAATGGGACTGGGTGAGTACCATGAAGAAGGAGCACCAAGATGGGGGAAGGTATTGGGATGCTACTGCACACTGGAATAGGGGGAATTACAAGACACCAGAATGTGAAGCGTCAGGGTGGGGAGGCTGCTGGGATGCAGGAAAAAGGGGATGGGGGAGCACTAAGCTGCAGAAGCACCACACACAAGTCCACTTCCAACCCATCTATTACAAAGGCTAAAGATAGAATAACTGGTGCAGGACACAGAAATGGGGTTTGTTTGGTGGCCTGTGGTGTGGGAGACCTGGTGATGAACATGAGGTGCCCAACTGCCTCTGCTGCAAGGCACCCAAAGATCCTGCTCAGAATGTAGCAAATACCAAATATACTGATTTATCAGCTTTTTCTTGTCTTTCGTGGATCCTGTCTTTCCAATCCTAAAGAGAGGCAGTTCTCTGCTCCCCAATGCCCAGGGCACATGCCACATCCAGACTGGGTTTGCCCAGAAGAATCTGGAGCATGAAGGTTTTATCATCCTCACAGCTGGGAATTCCTTCCCAATATCCCATCTAACCCTGCCCTCTGGCACTGGGAAGCCATTCCCTGTGTCCTGTCCCTCCATGCCTCATCCCAAGTCCCTCTCCAGCTCTCCTGGAGCCCCTTTAGGCGCTGGCAGGGGCTCTCAAATCTCCCTGGATCCTTCTCTTCTCCAGACCGAATACCCCTGCTCTCCCACCCTGCCTCTAGAGCAGAAGGGCTCCAGTCTCAAGACTGAGAGAGTTGAGTTGTTCTGAAGTCCTGAAGGACACACTCATTCCAGATCATTTAAAGATCATTGAGTTGAGTGTCATAGTTAATGGCAACCTCTCCATGGCATCGGTTTGCTGCGGGTCATTTTTTCTTATTTCTAGCATGTGTATTAAATATGATCTCATCTATAGATATACCAGTTCTGCATTTTTTATCCCATCTTCTGTTCAAGGACAGACTCATGGAGAAGCAGGACTTTTTGCTTAAAATGAAAAATCCTTTTCCCAGTCTTTTCACTAATCAGAGTTAAGAACTTGAAACTTGGGTTTTTTTGTGTTTTCCCCATTCCTGATTTTCTATTCCCCTAACTCATAGGAAGGGTAAACTTTAAACCTGTGGGTTTGGGTTTGATGTGACTGTAAAAGCATTTGGAACCAACCATGCAATAATGTTGTTAACACAGCCAGGGGTTCTGGGCATTTAGGATGTGAAAGGATTCAGCTGACTTAGTGTGTCTCAAATCCTAAAGCTTGATGAGGTCAAAGGGGTAGGGAGCTTCCTGTCAGGCAAACAACAGAGGAGGTTTGTAGGCGTCTAATCACCTCCTGGGTCTCCACAGGGAGAGGCTCCTTCCTGCCCAAGGAGGAGCTTGCACCTCCCCACTGACCCTGGCATGGACACAGGATGCTCAAATTAGAGGTTTGGCATCTCCTAAGGAGGGTTTCCTGCCATGCCCAAGGCTGTGTTGTGCAAGTTGGAGCTGGAACACAGCAGAGACCTCTTTCTTCCCTCTTTTCTGCCACACGCAGGAAGGCTGAGCAGTAGAGGTGGGAGGAAAACCAGGGGGGCTGCAATAGGTGAGGGTGGAGAGGGAAAGCACACACCTCAATGTGGATTGAACGTGACCTTATAACCCCAGACACCTGTTTGGGACTTGTAGAGTTTGATTTTGGTTTACAAACCGAGGTATTTTAGAGCTGGTTCAAGTGTAAGGATGCAGGGATGCAGCTCCCCATGGGGTGCTCCAAGATCTGCCCACTGGTGTGTACTAGAGGTCCTGTGTCACCCAGGCAGATGTTTCAGTGTATCTCAGATGTCATAAAACACCAGAGATTGGGCTATTAAGCAGATCCATTCCTATTTGTGAAGTTCGTGCCGTTTGGGATACAAAATAGCATTCCCAGCACTCACACTGGAACAGCAAATGCCATTCCGCAGCATGGGAATATTGGCTTTGTGCTAAACCAAAGAGCAATTCAATAAAGGGGAATTCTACCAGACTTATACTGACTAGAAAGAAAAAGTTTAAACACACAAAAAACCCCCAACCAAAAAAACAAAAACAACAAACCTCTCCCCCCCAAAAAACCCCCAAAAAACAAAAAACCAAAGAGATTCCTCTCTCTGCTGTCATAGATCCACAATAAAAATATCCTGATGTTGCTCCTGCCAGACAGAGGATGGCTGTGGCAGTGATGGGAATCTGTTTGGGAAAAGGCCTCCAGGCAAGGATGTGGTACCATATGTTACTGCACATCTGGGGATGCTAAGGGTGATGGTCCCTAAGAATCACAGAATCTCAGAATGGTTTGTATTGGAAGGGACCTTAAAGCTCATCTCATTCCAGCCCCCTGCCATGGACAGGGACACCTTCCACTAGGCCAGCTTTCTCCAAGCCCTGTTTAACCTACCCTTGAAGAAATATGGTTTAATAAATGCATTTCATGGAGAAATATGCATTCGTGGAGAAATGTGGCTCCAGGTTAGTTTTTTAAATACCCAAGTGAATACATCAGCAATTGTGTTTCTGTTGAGTGTCCTTGGGCCAGAAGGTGAACAGGAAAAACTTGTGTCAGCAAACACCTCCAGCTCAAGAGCTGTAAACATCCAAGCCTGGAACAAGCTGTGTGCTACAACTGCAGAGCACAAGACCAGCTCCTCTAAGTGCTTGTTCAGGACCTGACTCAGATGTCTCTGGGGCTTGGCTGCTGCCAGCAAAGGCTCAGGTGTGGGAAGAGGGCTGGGAACAGGAGGCTGCAGGTATATCAGGGTCACAGTAATGAGAACCTATTTTCACTGTGGTCACAGACATTCCTATAATTTGTTCTCTGTGTGACAAACTACAGCGTGAAACCTACAGAAAGCCAAGAAAATATCAGCTGCTGCAGTCAGGGGCTCAGAGGCAGAAATCCAGCTCTGTTTGACTACGCTTTATGTAAACTCTGCTGGCACATTTCACCTGCCATGAACTGCAACAGGAGCCCAGGGCGGCGGTTTCAAAGGCTGATGCCTGCTTTGTTCAGAGCTGGAGCTGCTGTTGGATGTGGTGGGGAATGTGCTGCTGCCAAGGACAGGAAAGGCAGCCAGTTCCCTGCTCTTAGACAGGTTGTGATGTTAACAGAAGGGAAGGAGGTGGAGGAGGATGGGGCTATGGGTCTGGGGCAACACGTGCTTGACATGGAGATACTGAGTCCCTTGGGAGCAGAGAGGAGCCCCTCACTCTGGTCCTTGGTGGAGATTTTGTGCCTTCAGTGACTGGAAGGGCCTTTGCTGCTCTGAGGAATTATCTATCTCATTATTAGGGGGATTAATATGATAGAATCAGGAATTAAGAGAATCCCAGAATGGTTTGGGTTGGAAAGGACATTACACCTCATCTCATTCCACCCCCTGCCACAGGCAGGGGCTCCTTCTACCAGACCAGGCTGCTCCAGATTGAGACTTCCAGTTGAGCCACTGTTAAGAGCAGAAATTGACAGGATTCCAGAATGGTTTGGGTTGGAAGGGACCTTCAAAGACCATCTTTTCCCACCTCCTGCCATAGGCAAGGACACCTTCCACTAGGCCAGGTTGCTCCAAGCCTCATCCAACCTGGCCTTGGACACTCCCAGTGATGGGGCAGCCACAGCTTCTCTGGGCAACCTGTGCC
>JAWWEV010000095.1:70306642-70319213 GCA_035583235.1 Hafferia zeledoni
AGGTGAAAAATCGTCCAGTGTTTCTGCCATTTCTCGTGTCAGGCACTGTGGATTTGGGGGTAAATAAATAGAAATTTTGCTCTCAAGTAGCCAAATCTCTTAGCAGTATCTGTCCTAGGGAGGATAATATAATAACATATCTAACTGGAGGATAGTATAATAATATATCTTGGGCAGCTGCAAATCTCTGTCTCATGTATCTACTACCCTGTGTATAGGTATGAGGATATCTACAACATGTCTATATTCTGGCCCAGCATGGTTAATATAAACCTATCCTGCTCTGATTCCCAAATGCCAGAGCATGATAAAATACCTGCCATACGCCTGGCTTGTCTGTGGTTTGATATTGTTATCTCTTTTTGCTTCTATCAAAAGCAAGAGCTTGTCAAACCCTATTCTTTATAGCAGCTTTTTCAGCAAGCAGGGAATGGAAATGTTCCCCTTTCCTCCCCAGTCACTTTACTGGAAAGGCAATGGGATTGAAACTGGGCTACCAGTCTGTGGCAGCTGCTGAGGGAGGGAGGGGAGGACTTCAGCAGGGTGTATTTTTACCAAAGCAATGTGATAAGAAGCACAGCCCGCGTGGAGATAAGCTTGTTTATTTTATTAACAGACAAAGAATAAAACCTGGGCTCTTGTCATTGCTCAGCCTGACCTGCTGGCATGTGGAAACCACAAGTTTGTGTGACTAAGGACTATAATTTCATAGTGTGGAGATACCCAGTGGGAAAAAGAGGATGAAAGACTCAGATGCTCTGAGGCATCACATCTCCTCGGTGGAGGGAGGGGTGTAAGCTGAATTTAGAGGAACAGAGTCTGAGTGACCTTTATGGTTTCTCCTTTGCACATAATACATAAATAACACTTACCTGATAAAAGCATTTTCCAAGCTCCCCCATGCTTGATGGGTGCTGGAGAGCTGTTTGCCACCAAGCCTCCTTCATTTTTGGGGTGGCTCTGCTGGGTGGTAGAGTTGAGAGAGGATTTGAGGAGAAAGGGACAATCTCCACATCAGCAGGTGAGTCAGGGCCAGGAAAGGCATCATTAGAAGATGCATGAGAGATAACAGAGGAAGGTGACTGAAGAGGATGTGGGATCCGAGGAGCAGGAGAAGCAAGAACCTGGGCTGCTGGCGTCAGTAGGGTGTGGTAAAAGAAGAGGGTCTTCCCCACCAGATCCTAGATTAACCCAAAATCAGGCAAGGAAGCTGCCACCACCCTGAAGGACATGAGGCACAAGAGCGTAACACCCTGAAACACTTCTCATTTTCCCAAACAGGAAGATTTGGACTAGTTCTTGTCCTAGGACTTGTCCTAAGCACCAGAGACAGATGTTCAGAGAGTCCTTCTCGCTCCTTGCTTGCCCAGGACTACTGGCATCCCTACAGACACTAGTGATGGTTTCCATCTGGTGACTCACAATGTGCTTTACTGATTGTTGGCAGAGCTATTCCCATTTCACAGGTGAAAAGATGCAGCTGAGAACTGAAGGCTTTCATCCATCCTCACCAGTAGCCCAGGTCATCCAAAGCCAAGCCCATTGAGTTATGCTGCCTTCCACTCTTCTCCAGCCAAGGATTGGGCTACCAGCCCTGTGTCAGTACTAGCCCTGGCTCTGGCATAGGCAGCTTGCATGGTGCAGCTATCACAGCTCAGTGTGGTGCTCAGTCTGCTCTCCTCAGACTTGTTTCAGACAAAGAGTCTACCCAGGGCCAGAGCAATGGTGCTTAACTTTGCCTAAAGCTTGGCTTTACTCCAAAGCCTTTCAATTTTAGTTTCCTCCTTGCTACTACATCATTCCAAGCAGACTTTTGAGGCTACAGCTCGATTAAAAATCAATGTTGTCAACAAAATTGTCTGCACAGAATATAATACAAAGTGATGAAATGACCAAATCATAGACTCGCAGAATCATACAATGGTTTGAGTTGGAAGAGACTTTAAAGCTCATCTCATTCCAGCCCCCTCCCATGGGACACCTTCCACTAGCCCAGGTTGCTCCAAACTCTGTCCAGCCTGGCCTTGGACACTTCCAGGAATGGGGAAGCCACAGCTCCTTTGGGCAATCTGTGCCAGGGCCTCACCATCCCCACTGTAAAACTCTTCTTATACCTACTCTAAATCCACTCTGTTTAGTTCAAAATCATTCCCCTTTATCCTGTCACTACAGACCCTATTAAAGAGTCTGTCCTTGCCTTGCTTCCAAGCCCCCTTTAAGTATTGAAAGGCCACAATAAAGTGTCCCTGGAGAGTCGAATTAGAAAAGTTTTTTGCTGTCACCCTGGATTTTCCACATCCCACACGCAGTGAAATTCCCCTGCTTCTTCTCCCATCCCAATGATTAGCAATTCCTCTGCACCCCTCTAAGCAGCATCGCAATCCTCTGATGGAATTAATATCCACAATAAGGGATTATGGAAAAAAATCCCATTTGCAACCAGAGGAAGAGAGAGAGATTTCTGGGTTACTGGGATATCTCCTGGCCAGCCATGCCTCTGCAAAACACACTTGTCGATTAATTTGAACTCATTCTCCAGCAAACCTGGAGTTATTGATGTCTCTGTCAGAGATGCTTTCTGTCACCCTGGGAAGGCACCTGACAGGATCTGCCTTACCTGGCATGGAAGGATGTCCTTCATCACCCACCCCGAGTCCTTGCACTGCCTCTGCCATCTCTCGGCTCAGACTTCTCAGCAACTCGACCTTTGCAAATGCTTGGGGCTGAAATTGTGGTGATCCCTTAAACTGGTAATTTGTTCTTACCTGGATAATCACACTTTGTATTTCTAAGGCCTCTTTAATTCAAAGATGTAGCTGTGAATTAAATCAGGAGAGGAAAGTAATGAACTATGTCCAGGTAGTCTCATTATTCAACTGAATCATGTGAAATATGGGAAATTAAGGTTATTATTTTAAGCTATATGGGAGGTCAAGGAGAAAATCCAAATCTTCTGAGTTGGATCTTCTCAGCTGTAGTGTGGAAAGCTGCATCAAAGTGGGATTTCAACCCACCTACCCAGCTCTCCAGGAGCCTGGACCATCCCTGTTTTAGGCCTTTTCCCAATACCAGTGAATTTAGTCTTGACTTGAAACAGCCTTAGTGCTGATTGCTGTGCTGGACACAAATGCCCTTCTAAAAATAACTGAGAAGTGGGGGAAGGAGCCTGTCCCCACATTCAGCATTTCAAAACCAGCTTCTCTTCTTGCCATAGCTGAGCATTGCCTCACCCATGGGTACCCTGCTATTTGATTTATATATATATATGAGAGAATATTGACAGCTTGGTGCTGTCTCTTCTGCCATGAACATCCTGGCTGACCACATTCACACCCCATCACCTTGGTTTCTCTCTAGGTTTTCTGCCAGGCTATCTAACCTCGTAGGATTTGAAAGGAGGAGGGACTGCTGGAACCCCACATCCGACAGCACTGGACCCCTAGGCACAGACAGATGTCTCCACAGTCAGGAAGGAGGGCAGATCCGCTCACTCAGGCTCTGTCAGGATGGGAATAAAGACGTTGTCTGTCTTCAGTCCTTTGCTCCTACAGTAGGTCTATTATTTGTGTTTTTAAAGGAGGTCTATTTGCTTTCAATTCAACTACAGCCCGACCAAAATAATGATCTCTCTGATTCTGGCAGGAAGATTGTTGACCCAACTATTTTAAGAGTTTATTTTCCTGCAGAAGCCTCTGAGGAAGCATCTAAACACTTAATGGCCATGGTCACTTCTTAGAAACCCACTGAGGGCATTGCTGTGTCCCCATCCTGGCAGACATCCCCATCATCCCACCTATGTCAGAAGGAATTGGGGAAGAAGAAAGCAATTCTCACCTACTTCAGTTTATTTTTTCAGTACCTACCTGTATGTATAGCTGAGCTTTCCATGCAGGAGATGTATAATTTGAGCAGAACACAGTACTCTGAATTCTGCCTTCAGCTGCACTCTCTAAAGCCAAGATTTGCTCCAAGCTAGAGAGGGAGTGCCAAGCTACCAGCACAACACAGATATGAGCAAGGTATTTTGTAAATATTCTTTGTAAATATTCTCTATTTCCCCTTTGGATCAGCAGATTCCCATCATTGCTAAGGCATTTTAAAGGCTATTGCCATGGCAAGGCCAGAGTTTGGCACAGCATTTTTTGGGTTGCAGTTTGTGCTCTCAAATAACTTCGTGTCCCTGGCTGCTCTTTCCGCCTCTTGCTATTTTCCTGGGACAGAAATCTTGAGGTTGGAGCATTTCCCACTGGCAGAGATCCACCAGTTTCCACTGAATTACGTAGGAGAGAGCTTAGGAAGAGCTCTTAAGATCTTCCCAGGGATGGTCAGTGCTTCCCTGGGAGCAGCGCTGTGAGGATGCTGAGGCAGGATACATGTACCAGCACCTTGTGGACTCCGTGTTGGCAGCATAAGGAGCCAGACAGCTTGCCTAAATTCCCTCTGCTAAGGCGATGAAGGAACTCCCCTGACACCTCACTACCTCCCTAAATACATGCTTTTAATAAAGAGCCAATTTAATTTCCCAAACACTGAGTCATCTCATGTTATTACCTGGCATATGGTACCCAGAACAGCAGCCACAGCATCTTTTCCTTGAAAAACGGATGTTTCTCTTCCCTCCTCCATCCCTGTCTTTTACAACTAATTTCTTTTTTGTTTTTTGTTTTTTTGTTTTAAGCAGAAATCCTTTCCCAGCTTCCCTCCTTTCTAACCTATGACGGGATTAAGTCAGAGGCAGTGATGAAAGGAGGATTCTGGAATGTGCTGATCAGAGAACCAAAGGACCAAGCTGAGGGGAGCAGCATTGCACCTGCACAGGGACAGAACCAGCAGCTCTGCTTTGCTCTTTGGACTTGGAGCTGTGCCAGCTCCTGGAGAAAAATCCCCAGTTACCAGAAAGCTGCCCTTCCTGCTGGGACATGTTAATAATGAACACCAAGATCAACATGGCTACGGATCTTCGATCCCACATGAGGGTGGGAACAGCGGGGGGTTTTTTTCCCAGGTCTTGGAATGATGCTGCCTGGCACTCATCTCTGGGTTTACCTTTAGTCACTCTGCTGTTATCCCTGTCCAAATTCTCCCCACACCTACTAGAGGAATGAATCCAGCTCCCTCCCACGTTCCCACAGACACCATGCTCTGCAGAATGGGTCGCTTCCCCAAAATCTCAGGCTGGAAGTTATGTGCTCTGATCCAGCATCCCTCCGGGTGAATGAGAGGCCCTAGCCCCGCTCCTGCTTCCCACAAGGATGCAGGTGAGTGCCTGGCAGAATTTTGTGATGTCTCCAGGCCAAGGATGCCTTGAACAGGTTGGGCAGGAGCAGGATGCACAGAGAGGTCCCACCATGCAGGGGCACGACCTGCTGTGCCCATCCAGGAGCTGGATTTGCTCAAGCCATCATGTTCACACCATTAATATTATGGGCTGGTGTTTTCCAACAAGGGTGAGTTGTTATAAGTAATTATTTGAGATGAATAGTTATCAGGTTAAAGCTGACAATTGCAGTTGCAGTGGAATTTCAAAAAATTATCATTACTACAAGAGCAGATTCTACCTTTTTTCTGTCCCCAAACCTGCTCCCATGCACCAGGAGCATTCCTGGGAAAGCCTGGGCCTTGGATTAGGGACTTGGGAGCTGGAGGGGATGTGGGGAGGCTGCTTGAGGAGATGAGCTGGGTAAAAGGGATGTGGGCAGAGCTGTTGTCTGCCTCCATGAGCTCTGCATGGCAGCTCAGCCATCACTGGAGTGATGCTGTTGGCACTCAGATTAATAATTAAACCATAATATGATCATAGATAAAAATATGAAAATCCAGGCAGTTCCCCTTTCCTTAAAATACAACAAAATATAAAAAAAAAAAAAAAATCTGGAGCTAAATTAACAATGTGCTCTTCCAATTACAGCCACCCTCTGGTGAATATCAGGTTGTCATGACAACCTGCCCAGCAAACGATATGGCCCAAAATAAAGCACAGCAGGGAGAGAGATCTTTGGAATCCAATTTTGCTGTCAAAGTAGAATTAAGGTTTCTTCAGAGGCCAGTGATTCTGGTGAATTTATGGCTGTGGTTCTCCCGTTGATGTTCATTAACGTGATCCATTTACCTGGATAAGTGTGGTGGCAGAACTAGACAGGGAGCAACAAAGAATCCATGGTTAGAAATTAAGGTAACCTCTTGAATACAACCCGAACAACAAGGAAAGAGGAATGGTTGCTGGGTGGGTGTTTTTGGGAACCTAATGGGGCAAGCAGGATGTGGTTTAAATTGCTTGTAGGAACATTTCTAGGTGGCTTTGAGCAGGTCTGAAGGACCTAAAGGGATCCAGCTGGCTAGAGGGGTGTTTAAATTCTGATTTTTATGTTTCCTGTCCCAGAATTTTGTGCATTTATGTAGAAAACCTTGGTTTATCTGCCAGCCACAGGGACATTGGCAAGCTTGAGAGGGGGCCCATGCTAACCTCATGAAATTCAACGAGGCCGAAAGAAAATTCCTGTATGTGGGTTACAGTAAGCCCAAGCACAAAAAACAGATTGGGTGGAGGATGGACTGAGAGCAGACCTCAGAAGAAGGACTTGGAGTTGTTGGTACATGAGAAGCTCCACGTGCCTGAGCCGTGTACACTGGGACCCAGAAACTCCACATGTGCTGGGCTGACCCACAATATGGGCAGCAGGGCAGGGGGGAATTCTGCCCCTTTGCCCCCTCAGGTGAGATTTCACCTGCAGAGATGCCTCCAGCCCTGGGGAACAACAGGACGAGGACATGAAACTGCTGGAGTGAGTCAAGAGGAGGCCACAGAGATGCTCCAGGGCTGGAGCCCCTCTGCTCTGGAGCCAGGCTGGGAATGCTGGGGGAGTTCACCTGGAGAAGAAAAGGCTCCAGGGAGATCTGAGAGCCCCTGCCAGTGCCTAAAGGGGCTCCAGGAGAGCTGGAGAGGGACTGGAGACAAGGCATGCAGAGACAAGGACCTAGAGGAAAGGGCAGAATAGCTTAAAACTGACAGACAGCAGGATTGGATTGGATATTGGGAAGAAATTCTTGGCTGGTGGGGAGGCCCTGGCACAGGTTGGGCAGAGAAGTTGTGGTTGCCCCTGAATCCCTAGAAGTGTTCAAAGCCAGGTTGGACAGGGCTTGTAGCAACCTTTGCTAGTGGGAGGTGTCCCTGCCCATGGCAGGGGAGTTGGAAAGAGATGAGTTTTAAGGTCCCTTCCAAACCAAACCATTGGATGATTGAAATAAACACTTGCAGTTTCCTTCTTTTAAATCCCTTGTAAACCCTGCTATTTAAAGACAGCTGTATGCTGCTTGGCTGTGATGAGGTAGGATGGGAGAGGATGCAGCTCTGAGCTGAATCCCAAAGGATACAGGTGGGGACATGAGAATCCCAGTGTTTGCCCAGGGCACTGTGTGTTGGATAAATTAGTACCACCCCAAACTCTGCTCTGAGCTCTGGGTGGTCTCTTACCCTGCACTGATGGGTTGGGGACTGAGGGTCCCGGGGTGTGGGGGTCCAGGGAGTCCCTGTCAAACCCCCAGGGTGTGGGATCTGCAGGGTCATTGCCAGACCCTCGAAGTGCAGGATGAGGGAGGTCCCTTTCTGATCGCTGTGGTGAGGAATGTGGGGAGTCCCTGCCAGAGCCATGGGATGCAGGTTGCAGGAGATCCCTGTCAGAACCCTGAGGGTGCAGAGTTCCGAAGGTTCCCTCTCAGATGTCCGAGGGTGCAGGGATCCAGGGTGCCCCGTCAGAGCCCCAGATTCCAGGGAGGATCCTTGTCAGAGCCCCCAGGGGTGCAGAATCCGGGTGGACCCTCTCAGATCCCCGGGACTGTGGGATCCGAGGAATGCCCTGTCAGAACCCGCGGTGCGGGATCTGGGCTGTTCCTGTCAGATCCCCATGCTGCAGGATCTGGGGGGAATCCTGCCAAGATACTCGTGCTGTGGGATCCGGGGTTACCCCGTCAGATCCCCATGCTGCGGGATACGGACAGTATCTCTGTCAGATCCCGGGGTCTGGGATGTGGGGGGATTCCTGTCAGATCCCAGTGCTGCAGGATGCGGGGGTATCCCTATCAGATTCTCGGGGTGCGGGATCCAGGGGTATCCCTGTCAGATCCCGGTGCTGCGGGATCCAGGGGTATCCCTGTCAGATCCTGGGGTGCGGGATCTGGGGTATCCCTGTCAGATCCCGGTGCTGCTGGATCCAGGGGTATCCCTATCAGATCCCGGGGTGCGGGATCTGGGGTATCGCTGTCAGATGCTCGGGGTGCGGGATGCAGGGGGTCCCACTCAGACCTCCGGGCGTGCGGGATTCAGTGGGTCCCCCAGGATGCCCGGGGGTGCGGGAGCCGTGCGGGGCGGCCAGGCCAGCCCGGTGCCGGACTACATCTCCCGGCAGGGCCGGCGGCGGGGCCGTGCGGGCGGGGCTCGGCGCGTCACTCCCCGCCGCCCCGGCCCGTCCCTCCGCCGAGCCGGAGCCGGAGCTGGTGCGTCCTGCCGGGCGGTGCCCCCCGTGTCCCCCCGCGCCCCCCCGCACCCGGCGCAGCGCCCATGACCGCCCCGTCGGGGCACTGACCGCGCCCGGCCCCGCACGGTAAGCCCGGGGCGGGGGGAACGTGACACAGCAGCGGCCAGGGGGGAATAAGCTGGTGGAAGGTGGGGGGGCGCATCCTGTCTTTTGTCTCCCTTGGAAAGACCCGAGCCCCGCGGGGATGGGGGTCGCGCTGCGGATGCAGCCGGTGATGGGCAGGTCTCGGTGTTGGCGGTGCCCGAGCGGCCTCGTCCCGGGGGGGTCCCCCCCGCTCGCTGACAGTCCGTGCGTGGACGTGGAGCCCCCCCGGGATGTGCCCCTTCCAGCGGGAGCGGCGGGGCTGGGCTGTGCTCCGCTGTGCTCCCGGCCTCTGGAAGCTTCCCGGCCGCTCCGTTAGGCTGGCGAAGGGTAGGACTGGCCTTCCCGCTCCCGCCCCGGCGAGCCCCCCGTGGGCAGAAAGAGAGGGACCCCATCGCGTTCCCATCGTCGTCCCCGTCGCAGCAAAGCCGGCGGCGAATCCCGCACGGCGGCATCCGCAGGCACAGAGGTACCACCTGAGCATCTTCGTGGGGGGACATCCTCGGTGGGATGCCCGCCCTGGGGTGGTCCGGGGCTGGGAGCATCTCCCACCTCCAAGGAGGAGTTTTCCCTGTCCTTGGCGCAGGGCTGAGTTCGGGTGCAGTGCGCGAGGGTTCACCGGAGACCCGATTTTGTTGTTATTTTATGGTTATGGTTTTCCTGCAGAGTCACTCTGGCTGCACGTGGTCGCGGGGGCCATGGGTGACAGCAGGGGACAACAGATGCTGTGGCAGAGGAGCAGCTAGTGGTCGCAGGGTGCTTTTTGCCACAGCTGCCCCCAGCAATGCTGCACGGCTGGAGGCACAGCTGCTGGGTGTCACTGGAGTCACCGCGCTTCAAAACCCAGTCCTTGGAGTTGTTTTTCCATAGAATGAGACCAAGGTTCTCATATCCTGGGGCTCTTCCTTGTGTCAGGCTCCTCTGGAAAGGGTGAGACGCCCACCAATCAGACCCCACCGGTGGGACCAGGATCAGGCAGAAATACCATTAGTTTGGAAAGAGGCAGGTGCTCTTCCCCAGAAAGATAAAGAGGGCTGCAGTGCCCCAGCACCTGGTTACTTCTCTCAAATGGGCCATTTCCATGTGTCCATGCGTGCCACCTTCATTCCTGCTCCGCTAATCCACACTACTCTTTCTCCACCAAAATAAGACCAGGTGATTTAATAGTCACTCCTCTCCAAAGTCTAGGAAGGCTTTTTGGTGGTGGACCATCCTCTGAGCATCCAGATGCTGGCAGGAGGGTGCTGCATGGGATGGAGAGGAAAACATCCCGCTCTGCTTATGGCTTATGTTACCCTGACAAGCAAATATTCACACTTGGTCTCCAGTGAGTGGAAAAAGCCATTTCATTGTGTCCATCCACATTATTTTTTCCCCTGTGAGGACCATAAAGGCATTTCTCTGCCTTGCTGAACCCCAAGTCCAAGAGCAAAACCTTGTGCTGCATTTTATTCCCTAAAGCCTTGGGTAAGATTTGTAGGCTGTGGTTTCCTTGTGTTAAGTGTGTTATCTTTGGCAGAGAGACAAGCAGTGTCTGTTTTGGGAAGCTCACGCTGTGCATTTCTTTTCATCATTTATAAGATCTCATGTTGCTTTCAAAGCAGAGGAGCAGCAGTTGGATGCTGCAGGTGAAGTTGATGTGAGGAAGTGACTTGTCTCAGGTGAGCTGGAGGGTAAAGCCCAGCACCCAGGAGCTCTCCAGCTGATGGGAGGCTGTAGAAACTGTGGAGATGAACTAAACATCAGCTCTGCCTTTGCCATGGGATCTGGGAGGAGAGTGGCTTGGCTGGGTTTGATACATTCATTCACACAGCTGAGTTGACCTCATCCACAAATGGGATGGGAATGGTCTGTGGAGGGTTCCTGAGAGCCATGAAAAATAGTATGCCAAGCATGAAAGGATACTTGGTAGTTATTAGTCCTTGATACAAACTGTAAAAGGGAATATGGTAAGGTGTTGAGCTTTATCTCCAGAAGTATCTCCTGCAACCTTTGATCTTGGATGAGAATAATACCATTTTTTCACTCTCTGAGCAACCTCACTTTGAGCTTAACTGCTCCATTGAGTTCACTCTATTGTGATCTCCTGGTGAGGACAAATTTTGCCATGTCAAATCTCCTTTCTCATTTTGTGTCTGTCTCTCCTGTTTCTCCTTGCAGCCATCCTTGCTGCTACTTGGCCTTTTCCCAGCAGAAACAGTGTGAAATTGTGGTAGTTATCACTGTTGAGTTTTTGCCTGCAGGTCTCTGCAAAGCAGCAAGACCTGGACCTTATTTCATTTCATATCCATGCTTGCTCAACTGAGTCTTTGGGGTCCCATGTATTTGTGAGGAGCTATAGCTAAAAGTATAGCAAGACCCTGTAGTTTCTATGGAAGCTGGGGGCAGCAGTTGAGCTTTTTCACAAGCTGTTTGGGACACATTTAACATTCTGCCTGTCTATTTTGATGTAGCAATTAAATATTGTTAGTGATTTCATTGTTCTTCAGTTTGGCAGAAGTGTAAAGACATTTACATTACTCACACCATTGTTAATTTTCAGAGTTAAAAGTTTGATGCTTTGTTTGGGGTAGCTCCTGGTCTTCATCAGACTGGGGAAAGGACAATGAAAATCTTGGAAGCGTTGAAGCTTCTGGACAAATAATCTCCATAAAGGCCTTGGGATGTTATTGTGAAACTCCTTGGAGAAGGGGCAGTTCTACTACCTAAGTATAATTAGGAGATTACTGAGTCATCTGAAATGAAGGACTACTCTAGCTAGCCAATAATTTTCTGTTTGTTTGAGACCCTGGCTATTTCATTTTAATTTATTTGTATACATCTGTGTGCATATATTTGTATGTATTCATTTACAACACAGATTCCTTGCTGGTGATCCTGAGAAAAATACATCTCCTGCTCAGTTCAGACTGAAATGAGAACAACATTACACGTTGTTAAAACTTTTGTGTGTTAAAACATCAACTTCACTGCTGAAAAGAGCTTTTATTTCTTTCACATCTGCTTTGAGTTGTGCCAAGGTTGCTCTTGGCTTACTGAATTCTGCATTGTCATTGTCTGTCTTCTGCAATGTAGAGATACCTCAACAGTGGCCAGAAATGGGGATGGTTTCTCTAGCATAGCTGGATTAAAGAAAATTTATTATGGAAAATAGTGAATTTGAGATCTTAGCTCTTCTGAGTTAGCTTTTGGAGCCTACTTTGAGGCAGTCCAGGGACCCCTGAGGCTTTGGGCATCACAGGTTGGCTAGGAGTAGTCTTGTGCTTACTTCAGAAAAGCCACTGCTCGCCCCTTCTCTTCTACAGAGACAACCCTTGGCCTCCCCATGCTCCAGGCACGTAGCAGCTGTGGTCCAGGAGAAGAAGAACCTGGTTTCTTACGTTGTAGGAGAACCTGTGGTGACACAACTAAACTTCTGCCTCTGCTATCTCTGCAGGACCAAATCCTGCCACACCTGTCGGCCAGGAACCTGCCACAGGGGTATTTCGTAACATGCAGACACTTATCAAGGGTGTCTCCTCCGTGCCAAACCAGCACTGGCTCAGCTTCATCCTCTTCCCCAGCATGGCTGTGTCTATTTTGGGGTTAAGTAGTGGTGGTGGAAGTCACCTGCATTCCCAGCAGGATGAAGAGGGTTATGGGTGGGGTACCATGCCTGTGGTGGGGATGTCCCTGGGATGGGGAGCAGGGAGGGACAGCTGTGTGTGCGTGGTGTGCCCCATGCCCTGGTGCCATGTCATGCCTTGGTGACCTGAGGATGCGTGTGGGTGCCCATGAGCTTCGTAATTCTCACCAGTGGTTTTAATTGGTGTGTTGGGTTTGTGTGGCAAGGTTTTGGCAGCAGGTGGGCTGCAGGGGTGGCTTCTGTGAGAAGCTCGTGGAAGGTTCCCCCATGTCCAGCAGAGCCAATGCCAGCTGCTCCAGGATGGACCTGCTGCTGGCCAAGGCTGAGCCCGTCA